>PVIJ01009456.1:0-66749 GCA_004024925.1 Scalopus aquaticus
GGGCGGACGCTGTGTGAAGAGTCTGGGGCGGACCGGGGGAGAGGCAGAAGCACATCCGGTGTTAGGAGAGCTGTGTGGGCTCCTGAGAGGCGGGTAGGAAGGTACGTCTAAAGCTACGACTGCGCAGGCCGGGGGTGAGAAGTAAAAAGGGTTTTAGCAGCTATAGTCTGAGCAAAAATGGGATCAGTCCTTGTTTCCGGACTGCACCCTGGGGGAACCGGGCCCTGCCCGGTGACTGGACTCCGGAAAACTGGGCGGGTGGGGGAGGAAGGTAGGGAACTAGTACCGCGCTTGCGCAAGTGTACCGGAGGGGGAGGGGCGGGGGCGAATCTGCGGAGTCTTTGGGGGCGTCAGGGAGCGCCCTTTCTGCGCGGGAATGCTCGCGAAGCCCCCTTTTTTTTTAGCCTTGAGCCCTTTCTCCCTGCGTCTCTCGTACTCGGCGTTCCTCCTCCACCTGGGGTGTACCGGGGGCCCTAGGCCTATCTCGGCCGCTTGAATTCGGCCGCTTGAATTCGGGGCACGTCTCCTGCCTCTTCTTGCTGGGGTGATTGAAAGCGAAGTCTCCCCGCCTAGTGGTCACGCCCGCTCCACCCCGCCATCGCTGCTCAGCAAACGCGGGGCCTGGACGCCAGAAGGGTCTAGCCGGGCAGGTTGCCCTGTCGGCGGGGCGGGTGATGTCACACTCGTCTGTGACATGCAAGGCTCCTTAGTTACTGAAAACCAACAGCAGAGGCAGAGGTGAGAAGAGATTGGGTTTGGTCTGGCCTTCCGGCCCCACAGGCCAGCCCCGCTCCGGTCTGACCTTTGGACAGGTGAGACGGCCTTGGCTTCGCTGGGTCCGGATTCTGTGGGCGTCTTTCTCGAAGTCCGCTCTGGAAGTGTGTCTTTGGGTTTTTTTGTCTTTTCTTGGGCCTCTTTGGTGGAGCTGTAGTAGTGTGTCGGCTATGGTATTTTTGTACTTTTTTAAGCGTGGACTTGCCCCTCTGCGCTAACCCGGATTGCATTGCCAACCCCATCAACCTTTCGTTGGCCAAACAGCAACAAAAACCTCCTGAACTTGACACTCTGTTCCTTGTGAATGTGTAACCCAGTAGAAGAGCTGACTGCCTCAAACACAAAGATTTTAAAGTTAAAGGTCAGCGGAGAATGGGCTTTTCTAGTTACTTATTGATGTTTATTTCTAGTTTATCTTGTAGTTGAGTGTGTAGTTTAAGAAGTCACTTCAAGAACGATTATTGAAGTTGCATAACCACATTTCTTAAGGCTTCTGCAAATACACTTCTGTATTTATTCTCTTTGGTGTTTTCTTTCTTTCTTTTTTTTAACTTGGCTTCAAGAATATGTTGACATTTAGATTCTTTGCTACTTCCCACCAGTGGATATTGGTTTAAATCCTTGGAGAAATGCAGCCTGTGATTTGGAGTTTTCTTCCATTATTCATCTTGTTGAAAGCATGGCTTTAGGTACCTTCTTTCTTCCCTTTCCTCCCTTCCTACTGTTGATCTAACTGAAGTCTTCCTCTCCTAAAGAGTAGAAAAGGTAAATTTAATCCAGATACTTAGCATTTCCTTTTTTCCCCCGATAGTAGATATAGTTCGTGTTTGTTGTAGAAATACTGAAAAATGCAGAAAAGTGTAATAGGAATTAGCATGTTAATTTTTAAAAGGATTTTTTTGACCTATGGTTGAAACTGCATTAATGAAAACTTGCTTTTCTGCTGTAGAGTAGTAGAAAGGGCACCAGACTTTTCTGATGTTGATCAAGTCAATAGTGATGTTCGTTTAGTACTTTCTAACGATTTCACGGTTTTTTTTTTTAAGATTTATTTATTTATCCATACAAGCTGGGATATAGGCCAGAGGTGTGGGGCGGCGAGAGGGTTCACCAGAGAGAGTGGAGAGCAGAACAGGCAGATCGTCGGAAATAACACTGCTGAGGGGAGCAGCAGACAGGCAGGAGAGGTCTGCTGCGCCATATGGGAATCTCCCCTGCTGGGGGTCGAACTCACATTGCTGCTGCTAACAGCTCCACAGCGCAAGCGGCAAGCGCCACCAGGGAGGCCCTCACAGGTTTTCTTAATGGTATTATTAACTTGGAAAAAGCAGGCATTAATTAGCCTTATTTACACATGAGGAAGCTTAGATGTCCTTAGGTAAAATGATTTCCCCAAAGTTATGTGGGAGAAAATGTCAGGACTTAAAACTCCAAATCCAGTACTCATCCCACTATTGAAAATTTTTTTTTACTTTTAAAATGGTACTGATTGTTCATCATGGATTTATATGAAGGTCAAAGAGGAGAATACACTTTGAAAGTCCCAAATTTTACATAAATGTAGTCAGTGGTATTATGGAAGCTACCACTGCTGACTTGAAGAGTTTCACTTTATTTCATAAACTACCCGAGAGTATTAATTTCCTCTGGGAAAATGCTGAATATTCTCTTGATGCTCTATCTTCTGAATTTTTCTTTTCCTGCTTTGACTTGGCTGTAGAATTTGGTAGAAGTGCCTTTCATTTCGCTGGGTTTTGTTACCCCAGAGTTTCTAACCAAGTTTCAAGGAGTGGCTCATATATTATACACATTTTTGTGATGCAAAGACTGCTCAAACCAAGGAGAGAAAGATTGTAGAGATTGGAGTTCATTGACCTCTCAAGGTAGGGTTTCCTCCGAGAAAGGTTGAATTGAGGGTGCAACATTCTTATTCAGATGATGTGGTCTACTTTGGCTGTGGTGACTCCTGGTTGTGCTTACCTGTGGGAGATAGAAAAGCCTTATTCTGAAGGGGCTTACAACCAAATGTGTGAGCACAGTTCTGTCACAATTAACTGAGATACAGAACACTTGAAAAAGAGCTTTAGGCATGGGATTGAGTGGGTGTGCTGTTTGTCCTAATCTATGCCTACTCTCATTTGGCTAACTGGTCTAACTGGGAGGGAGTACAGGTTTATACTGGATGATGATTTTGTACTTAGGACACTGGAACCTGCTTATGATTCAAACTGTTAATCAGTTGTGGTTATAGAGAGGTTCAGTAGTGTCAGTTTGGGTCAAGAGGTTATTGAAGGTGGTAGACTTTCCATCTCCAGTGGAAACGGATTTCTTTCTGAGGCCTCCTTGAGACCGGATTTATTAATCGTTGGCTAATTCAGGGATATTTAGTCCAGATTAAGAGAGGGGTTTGGGTTATCTAGGGTGTAGACAGGACAGTGAAAGTCCAGCTCTAGTCTAAATGGAATTCTTTGCATTTTCTGAAGCCAAATTGATCTACCGCCTAGGGATTGCAAGGAAGGCATCAAACTATTGATTATTCAACAGATTCTCTGTCATGTCAGATTATCACTTAATGGTTATTAGGCTGTCTCAAAATGCCTGTGTCCCTATGGGACAGGACATACAGTGTAAATGTACCAGAAAAGAGGTATGCCATTTAAACAAGTAAACCAGTAATAAAGCTTATCAGTTTCAGTCTATCTTTTTTTTTTTTTAAGATTTATTTATTTATGCATGCAAGAACTAGGGTATAGGCCAGAGTTGTGGGGTGGGGTTCACCAGAGACAGAGTAGGGAGCAGAACAGGCAGATCTACTGAAGTACACTGCTGAGGGGAGCAGAGGGTGAGGCAGGAGAGGTCTGCTGTGCCATTGGGAAGCTCCCTGGCTGGGGATTGAAGCTCCCTGGCTGCAGTGTCTGGTGATAGCTTCATAGTTCTGAGACTTAACCCGTTGCGCCACCAGGGAGGCCCGTATCATTTTCATTTAATTTTAAATTTGGGTAAATATTAAGCTTTCAGCATATGGCAAGCTGTAACCTAATGGTTGAATAATGATTATTTTTAAGATTTATTTATTTATGCATACAAGAACTGGGGTGTAAGCCAGAGGTGTGGGGTGGTGAGAGGATTTGACAGAGTGGGGAGCAGAACTGGCAGACTTACTGAAATACACTGCTGAGAGGAGCAGCGGGTGAGACAGGAGAGGTCTGCTGCGCCATGTGGGAAGCTCCCTGGCTGGGGGTCGAACTCATGCTGTAGTGGCTCTGGATAGCTTCACAGTGCTGCACCACCAGGGAGGCTCTGAATAATAATTTCTAAATATTAATTTACTGTGATAAATATCTTCTAAAATTAGGGTGAATACACTGAGGATATGAGTTACGATTATTTACACCAGTAACAACATTGGTTAACATGTTGAACCAGTTTTTATGAAATACTGTTTTAAGCACTTTATATTATTTTCCTTAATCCTCAACCCTGTGAAGTAGGGAATATTATACATTACTGTTTTATAAATGAGGAAACTGAAGCACAGTGAGATTGTTTCAGAAATTTGCTGCATGTCGTATAGCTAAGGAAATAACAGCTAGCACTAAACACAGAAGGCCACACTGTTAACCGCTCTGCTAGGGAAGTGGTTATACAGAGTCTGAAAATTGTTCTGTAGGAAGAACTACTGAAAAATTAAAAAAGTTAGAACAAACAATTCCTCTCTTTTTTTTAAAAAAATGATATGGGATTTTTCTTCTAAGAATTTTTTTTTTAAGATTTATTCATGCATGTAAGAGCTGTGGTGTAGGCCAGAGATTAGTGGTGAGAGGATTCACCAGAGATGGAGTGGGGAGCAGAACAGAAGGATCTACTGAAATACATTGCTGAGGGGAGCACCAGGCAAGACAGGAGAGGTCTGTTGCGCCATGTGGTTCAGCTCCCTGTTGGTGGATTGAACTCGTGCTGCAGTGGCTGCTGATAGCTTCATAGTGCTGAGACTTAACCTCATTGGCCACCAGGGAGGCACTTGTAAGAATTTGGTCCTTTCTGGATGTGTGGGAACAGAATTCAAGATGGTTGAATTACTGTTACAAGAATGAACAACTAGGACCTCTCTGGTGGCACAGTGGTTAAAGTCTCAGTGCTATCAAGCTCTCCAGCTATCAAGCTCTCCATTGGTTTGAGTTTGATCCCCGGCCAGGGAGCTTCCCACATGATACAGCAGACCTCTCCTGTCTGTCCTGCTGCTCCCCTCAGCAGTGTACTTCAGTCTATCTGCCTGTTCTGCTCCCCACTCTCTCTGGTGAATCCTCTCCCCCGCCACACACACCTCTGGCCTACACCCCAGCTCTTGTATGCATAAATAAATCTTTAAGAAAAAAAGAATGAACGACTATATATTTCGCAAAATAATTGTTTATTTAAATGGGTGAGCAATATCTTTGACTGGCTGATATAATGTTAAATTGTGTACACTGTGGCAACTCTTTCTGTACTGGCTCCAATACAACTGACTTACTATTCCAGTAGTCATCTGACTTTTATTTTTCAAAGACAAAGATTTAAATATAAAATTTATTATAAATGTATGATTGTTTTTGTTTTGCATAACTCTTGGCACTTGGCCACATTTCATATGCCTCTTAGGTCTTGGAATAAGACTAGAGAATTTATTTTTTTAATTTAAGTCTTGACCTTTGATAATCTTTCTTTAGGACATGGGTTAAGGAAAACAACAAAACAAGAAGGAATTTATTAACAAGATATTAAGATATAGATGTTCATCAATAAGACTATCTCCTCTTACCTGTCTCTGTTGTTCTTCCCTCTGCAAGCAAACACCAGCCACAGGAATACCTAATTCTAAACAATGTGTTTACTTAAGTTTTTCTTTTCTTGATAAAGCTATATAGTTAAGTTCTTGGTTTTGTTTTTTTGGGTAGTTCTGGCAGATGAGACTGGCCCAGAGACCCACAGAATGGTAACACTTCCAACAAAGTTTTAGCAATATATAAATGGCAAATTTTGAAAGAGTCACACATTTGGGATTCCTGCTCTCCTAAGGATGAAGGTGTAAAAGGAGATTCTCAGTCAAATGAAAGGAATTTGTTTATGATTAATACGTGAACATTTACTTGTCAGGAGGCATTGTCCACTTTGTAGTCTATGTAAATAATCCCACTGTCCTAGAGTTAAATATAAAACTGGGGAGTGGGAGAGAGGATCTGATTTTCAGATTTATTTATTTTATGCATACAAGCTGGGGTATAGACCAGGGGTTTGGGGGTGGTGAGAGGATTCACCAGAGACAGAGTGGGGAGCAGAACAGGTGGATTTACTGAAGTACACTGCTGAGGGGAGCAGCGGGTGAGGCAGGAGAGGTCTGCTGTGCCATGTGGGAAGCTCCCTGGCTGGGTATCAAACTCATGCTGCAATGGCTCTGGATAGCAGAGTTTCAGATTTCTATAGGAGTTGGAGACCAGGGTAAAATAGACCAGTGCTGGTATCTTGTTATTGGGCTTAGATATGGATTAGCGTGACTACTAAATTGAAAAAATTGTAAGCAATTTGTACTTACTTTTTTTTTTTTTTTTAGCTGCAGTATAATACACAAAATGTGCCATTTTAATGTATTTTTTTATGGTCAGTGTTTGCAGGCCCTGTTTTTTACTTATTTTTCTCACCACCATCATTTACATTCCCTTTTCTCTCTCTTCAAATTCAGAAACATCTCTTAGCTTATTAGTATCACCTAGTTTATGGTTGTTCACTATGTAAATGTCCTGTGTTTGTCTTCGTTATTCTGATTTGCTTTACTATACATTCTCTCTTTCCTTATAACTGAATAATACTCCATTGTGTGGAAATACACTTCTTCTTAACCCTGTCTTCTGTCAGTGGATACTTAGGTTGTTTTCATGTTCTGTCTGTTGCAAATAGTGCTGCAATAAACATAATAGCACATAGAGGTTTTTGAGTTGATGGTTTTACGTTCTTTGGATAGATGCCCAAGGGAGGGATTGCTGGGCCATAACAGTATTTCTATTTTTACTTTTATAGAGTAAGTCCAGAACAACTTTCCATAATGGCCGCACCAGTTTACATTTCCAGTGTAGTAGGGCTCCTCTTTCTCTGCATCCTCTCCAGCACTTGGTGTTGGGATCCTTTTTAAATATGTGCCTTTCTCAGGGAGGGGTGTGAGATGATACCTCATTGTGGTTTTAACAGCATGTTATGAGTGTATAATCTTTTCCGTGTATCCCTTGGTCCTCTGTTTATCCTCTTTGGTGAATTATCTGTTTAGATTTGTTGCCCATTTGTTAATTGGGTTTTTTCCTATTGCATAAGTTTTTAAATATATCTTAGATATTAACCTCTTGTCAGTTATGTAATAAGTGATTATTTTCTCTCATTCAGTGGGATGTCTTTTTAATTTACTTAAATTTTCTTCAGCTGTGTAAAAGCTTTTTAATTTGAGGTAATCCCAATTGTTTATTGCCATAGGGGTTAAGTGTCTCTTTTTTAAACCAGGATTCTCATTTAACTGTATTATTTCATGTAACTGAGGTCCTTGGTTATTGGTTTTGTATACTTCAACCTTTGTTAAGAGCTAACTGTTCCTGGGACTGAGAATACTTTTGGAATGAGAACTTCTGCTAGTTATTAGTGCAGTTTATTCTTGCTGAGTTTACATATGGACATTGAAATGTAGATATCTTTTCTGTGCAACTTCTGAGCACAACTAGTTGAAGCTAAGATAAAAACTTTGCAGTCTATCTGGCAAAACTTTTAGGCAAGAGTTTTCGTTAACTCATTGCTTACCTATATTTTAGTTCTTGCCTATGTGGAACAGACCTAGAGCAAATTATCATATTTCCTTGATTCTAAGACCTAACTTTTTCCCTTCACATTTTAACATTTTTAAAATGATGTCATCATGTCTTTTATTTTTTAGAGATTTATTTATTTATGCATACAAGAGCTGGGGTGTAGGGGTGTGTGTGTGTGTGTGTGTGTGTGTGTGTGTGAGAGAGAGAGAGAGAGAGAGAGAGAGAGAGAGAGAGAGAGAGAGAGAGAGAGAGAGGATTCACCAGAGACAGAGTGGGGAGCAGAAAAGGAGATCTACTGAAATGCACTACTGAGGGGAGCAGCAGGCGAGGGTAGAGAGGTCTGCTGCGCCATGTGGGAAGTTCCCTGACCAGGGATCAAACTCGTGCTGCAGTGGCTTCTGATAGCTTCATAGTGCTGAGACTTAACCCCTTGTGCCACCAGGGTGGCCCCATCATGTCATTTTTATTAATGTATATTTTATTGCATTTCTTTCTCTCCCTCCCCACTAACAGAGCTGTTGTTAAAATTTGTGTGTCTTTGTATCTAGAAAATTTGGTAGTTTCACTCAAATTTTAGAATGGGTAGTGGTGTTGGAAATTGGTTTTATGATTTTAAACCATGAGCCATTACTAAATAGTAGAGAAATTTCTAGTGGACACCTCCTTCCCTACCCTCGCAGCATTTGATGGTGGCATTTTTTCCATCAGCGCTTATAAGAGGGGCCTTCATTTCCCCTGGGAAATGTCAAAAGAGTGAAAGAGGACTTTCTGCCATTCTCCCCTCAGTGGTTTCCACTCAGTGGGGTCTGGTTACAGGCTGTTGCCCCTGTCTGACTAACAATCCTCTGGGTATTATTAAGAGTCTTTCTCTCCCCCCACCCCCCATTTTTTGACTCTTGAAATTGGAAGCAAGAGGGCTCTAGTGTTGTTGTTGTGAATACTGAGAAACTTGACTCTGAAGGTTGCTTCAGTACTGTTGCAAGTTCTGTCTAGGGATGTCATTAGAGGTGTTAATGGAAGCCTTAAACAAAGACACTTTCCAGGTGCTGGATTCTGCCATCCTGTAAGTGGGCTCTCTAGAGGCTGTATTCATCATGGTTATGGAAGGCTGTGGTTGGCAGTGCAACAGCCTGCAATAGTTGCACCATCTCGATCAAGAGGGCCTGGAGCCCCATGACTTAGAGGTGAGAGCATCAGCTTTAGTAGCTTCTGCAGCTTCTCACTGTATCCATCCTTAAAAACAGAACTAACAAAAGGATTGAGGTGAGTCAGGTGTTGGTGAGAAAGAGGAAATCAGAGAAAGCCAGCCAGCCATTGTAATTGTTTTATTTATGGGAGAGAACATGAGACAAAAGGTAGTAATGCTTGTGAACGCTGAGCATGGATGACATCTTTCCACTGCTCCAGAATTCATCAGGAGGTTTATTTGGGGATTCTGTGTAACTTTTATTGTCCATACTAATTTTGCTGATTATTGGGTTTAGGTGCCACTAATTAGAATGGACATGAAATAGCCTATTTTTTGAACTACTTACCTTTTTTGTTAGCACCCTCCTCCACTCTTGGTAGATTTGAAGTGAATTGACATTATATGTCTAATGAGAATCTGGGAGATTTATAGTTAGATAAAATGAAAACTCTTGGTTAGAGTTTAGTTCTGTAGACTGCACATGTTTATTTAGAATTTCATGTGAGCAACACTTATGAGTCTGCCTTTGTGGTACTGATGTAATTCAACCTGGGTATAGTCCAGTTTAAATGTGCCCTTTCTGATTTCTTCGGACAGTTGGAAAGAGCTGAATAATGTCTATAGATCAGATAATAGTATTGTATCAGTGTTTATTTCCTGGTTTTGATCATTGTCTTCAGGATATACATACTTAAGCATTTAGGTATAAAGGGGCATTGTTTTTGCTTAACTAGGAAAAAAATACTTTCTATGTATTGCTACATAGAGCGAATAAAGCAAATATGATGAAATAACATTTAGGAAATCTGGGTAAAGGGTATATAGGGATTCTTTGTACTATTTCAACTCTTCCATAGGAAAAGTTAAGAAATTTTGTAATAAATCCTTTCTGCGTAAATTTCTTTTTCTCGGAGGTAAGCACTTTCTTTAAAATTGTGAACCCCTTTCAATTTAGTTTTAAAATGCATTAGATGCAAAGTTTCTAACATCTTGAAGCAATGATAAAAAATTGCTTTGTGTTCTGGTGACTGAGTCCCTTTAACTAGATTGCTAATTGAGGATTTCTCAAAGAAATAAAACTGTCTTTTAAGGGCCAGGTTACCTTCTGAAAGAAATCACATGCCAGTAATGAAATAGTTTTGAGAGAAGATGGATTCATTTCCTCTGTCTGCTTTAAAATGGTTAAGTATAATTGCAAATGTATTCTAAAAGGAAATAAATAATGAGTGAAAATGGTTGTGTTAAGGCAGTGGAATTTTAGGTCACTTTTATTTTTCTAAACTTGTATGTTTGCTGTCATAAGGAAGATGTTTGTTATTTTGTATATACTTAAGAATACTTAAGAATAACCTTTGTTTTATCCTTGATTCTACAGAGTGGAGGCTGTGTCCCACAGATTCTGCCATCATGAACATATTTGATCGGAAGATCAATTTTGATGCACTCTTAAAATTTTCTCACATGTAAGTGTTTTGACCTTGACTGCAGTTTCTTAATGCTTTTCTGTTCACATCTAGTTTTTTTTTATTTTTCCTAGTTTATTAATTTTTGTATGTGTAAGCTAACATTAACTGTACTAGAAGCCAGAAGATACAATAAAAATACCCAGGTTCTAAGGGCTGCTATATAGAAAGCCAGTTATTTTACTTTAGGTACTGATTGTTCATATTTTGGAACATTTGGCTCTTTCACAGCATTTCAGACTCTATGTCAGTTAGCCAATTTCAAAACATTCTTTTTTTATTGTCATATAACTTTCACGTATTCCCTGGGGAAGAAGAGAGGAGAATGATTCTTACCTTAGAGATGATACTGGTCCTGGAGTGATGGCTATTATTAACATTCTTTCCTAGAACTCCCTCAACACAGCAGCACCTGAAGAACGTCTATGCCAGTTTTGCTCTCTGTATGTTTGTGGCAGCTGCGGGGGCCTATGTCCATGTGGTCACTCATTTCATTCAGGTAAGAACACTTTACTCTCATAGTTACTATTGCACATTAGGAAGCAACGGACTCAGTACTATGGTAGAAGACTATTCCTCGCCTTAATCCTGTTTAGTAGTTTGGGATCTAACTCACCAGGAGCAGTCATTAAATCAGGGCATGTGGAAACATTTAAGTTATCTGGCAGCTATGCCCTCTTAGATAACAGAGGGTCTTAACCCTGATGCTGAATGATGTGCTGCTGACGTCCAAGACCTCCAGCCACCGAGTAGAGGCATGATATGCATGTTAGGATTCTTCTACACAGTAACCTTTTAACCTTTTCTTTTGTTCTTCCTCTTTTTGCCTGAATGACTGTGGAACACTTGGGTACAAAACACTGATTGTATGATTTTCAGAGACAGCGTTGAGACCTTTAAGGATTTGACCCATTTTGTTCTCTGATAACTTTATATTTACATGGTGAGTGAAAATCTTCACCAAATTCTATGTTCAGGGAGTTTGCATATGACCAGCAGGAATAGAAGGAACAATTGAGCAATTATCAAAAAGTTTAAAGTAGCCAAAACTTACCCCTTTTAGTGTGTCCTTTTTAGTATAAGTATAGGGGTGTACCTGTATTGGCATTTGCCACTATTAAGGAAAACTATCTCATACCCTGGCTTCTCCACACAGAGATATACAAAATTACTGCAGACACCCAAAGAATAGCACTTAGTCCCTTGAGTTTAGACTAAAACTCTTCCACCTTTTAGGCAGGAGTGACACTTTTGATTTCTAGTTGTGTGTGTGTGTGTGTGTGTGTGTGTTTCCAAGTAATGTAAAATAGTCATCCTCATTATTTGTAGGTTTCATATTTGTGAATTTATCTACTCACTAAACTTCATTTGTAACATAAAAATCAGCATTCATGGTATTTTTATGGACATTTGCAGCTATACTCTGAGCAACCAAAAATTTGACTTCTCCACTGCACCGTGTTCTAGCTGAAGTCAAACAATGCAACACACAGCCTCGTTTCAAGCTCTTGTACTATAAACAAGTGCCCTTTTCTTGGTACCAGATTTTTTGCATTTTTGTTGATAATTTTGCTGTTTAAAATGGCCCCCAAGCAGAGTGCTAAAGTCCTGAGAAGACTGTGATGAGCCTTGCAGAGAAAATACAAGTGTAGATAACCATTGTTCAGGTATACGATATAGTGCTGATAGCCATGAGTTCAATGTTAACAAATCAACAATACATTATTAAATAGGTATCTTTGTACAGAAAACATGTATAAAATAAGGTTATGTGATGATCAGTGGTTGAAAATGTGATCAGAGGCTGGCAAGAATCTGGCCTTTAATTCCTCCAGGAATAATTGTTCACTGTTCATTAATCATTGTTAACATGCCTTTTCTTTGAAAAATGAAAGTTGACTAGATCTTTAAAGGAAAGCTAGAGCCTCATTGTCTATACATACCCTTAATGGTTTCTCTTTTTTCTAATGCCTGTAGCTTTTTCCACTTAGTTTTCATAAAAGTATTTTTTTTCTTACAAAACTAACATTGTTCTAACATATGTTCATTGTTGAGAATTCAGAAAACAGATTAGTGAAAATATATAAGAAATACAAAACACCTTAATCCCATCATCCAGAAATAACTGATACCATTTTGGTACTTCCAAAATAACTGATACCATTTTGATACTTACATTTTTCTCAGAACATTCAGGTTACTACAGCAAAACACATCAACTGGGTGGCTTAAGCAACAAACATTTCTCAGTTCTGGAACTTGGGAATTCTAAAATCAGAGTATTGACAGATTTGTTGTATGGTGAGGGCCTGCTTTATGATTTATAAGTGGCCATTTTCTTGCTGTAGCAGAAGAGGCAAGGGAAGGGTCCTTTTTACGAGAGCACGAATTCCCTTTTTGAAGGCTCTACCCTTATAACCTAATCACCTTCCAAAGACCTTAAATTCCTCCAGATGGGGGTTAGGGTTTAAACATGCATTTTGGGAGGACACCAGCATTCAGTCAATTTTCTCGCACTTATTTTCTCTACATGTATATGTCTTCTTGTGTATTTTGAAATGATTACAAAGGGGTCATTTCTACTTGTTCTACAAATTGGAATGTGCTTTTAAAAACACTTGCCATTTTGCTTCATCTTTTCTCTTTTTTTGCACAGGGCTCACAGTTTGACTTAGGTAGTTGTGGTTGATGGATACCCAGCCCAGCAAAACCTCCAACACCCACCATGGCCCTTCCAGGCTTCTGGTGTCTTTCCTCAACTTCCACTGCCTCTTCATTGTCTCTAGGTTAGAAGGAAGTATTAAGAAGTTCAGATGATTATTCGAACAATAAAGAAGCAGTGAAGTTGCCTATAAAATTTGTTAGTTTCAAGTATTTAATTTCTTTACTCTGGATCTAACAGGCTGGCCTGCTCTCTGCTTTGGGCTCGCTCGGCTTGATGGTTTGGCTGATGGCAATACCTCATAGCCGTGAAACTGAGAAGAAAAGGCTGGGGCTTCTTGCTGGATTTGCTTTCCTTACAGGTATGTTAAGAGATTGATCTAATTTTGAGGGTATTTAAAGGGATAAGTTGTTTTTTTTTTTTTTTTAAAGAATTACTCCTTTATTGTAAGACTTTTATTTATTTTTGCATAGAAGAACTGGGGTGTAGGCCAGAGGTATGGAGGGTGAGAGGATTCACCAGAGACAGAGTGGGGAGCAGAACAGGCAGATCCTCTGAAATCCACTGCTGAGGAGAGCAGTGGGCAAGACATGAGAGGTCTGCTGTGCCATGTGGGTCAGCTCCCTGGCCGGGGATCAATAGGGAGCTAACCCAGGCCGCTTCAGCCGACACAGTGGTAGCGCTGAGACTAACGCCTAGGCTACCAGGGAGGCCCGGGACTGTATTTTTTATCTTTTTAGACTAAGGCCTGAGATTTGTATTTTTTCTGATTCGCCTCAATTAGCACACTTGTGTTGTTTGACCTTGTATTTGAGCATATTTTGCCTTGTACTGCTTTCTTCATATAGGTGAACATTACTTCCCCATCTAGAGGGTAAGCTCTTTGTGACTAGTGACTGACTTATGCCTTTGTATCAAAAAATAAGCATTTGTGTGCATGAATGAATAAAGTTAAAAAATTTAGGTCGCTTGACTTGTTAATGGTAGTACATGTGGGACTCAGACAGGCCCAAGATGCAGACTTCTTTGGATCCACGCTGCTGGCATGGGGCTGGGACCCGTGGCAGCTCTCATAGGAGCATCGGTTTGAACCTTGCAGACAGTTAGTTAAGCCATACATTGAGCTCTGTCATACATACTTATCAGCTCTGCTTGGCTGATTCTCAAGAAAAGAATTAAAAGCACAGGGGAACAAGACTCAAACTACGTAAAATACTTTCAAAGCAACAATTGAGTACAACTTGTTCTGAGTGTGTAATATATATGGTGTTGAAATTCTAGAAAGGAAGGGATTTGGAGATTAAGATTTTCAGATCAGCAAAAGCTAGTGTTTGAAGGCATTAAGAAGTAGAATTATCGGTAGAGTAGCCAGAGCAGAGGAAATGTCCGAGCTGGAACAGATTGCTGCTGTGTCCTCTGGTTGGCGAGTGTTCACCTGCAGAACCAGTCTGGCCTTTTCTGCTACAAAGGTGGCAGTCCTGTATGATGACTACCATGTGGCCCACCACCTTTGCTCTCTTTATCCTTTTCTTGTATTTGAATTCCTGATCTGGCCCACATTACAGGTTCATGTCACTCCTCTTTGGAATTTTGCAGCCTTATGACTTATCTCAAAAATATTTGCTGTGCTTGATTTTTCCTAATCTCTATTTTTCCTGGGGCCCTCTATGATTTTTAGCTAAGAGGACAGTTCTGCAGCTCTGTCTGTAAAGTAATTCAGTTAAATTTACATTTTCTTGAAAATAAGAAGGATGGAGGAGAGAGCTTTCTTTTGTACACATTTCATCTGTTTGTCTTAGGAGCGTGGGCATACCTGCGCCAGTAATGACCAACTTTCAGGTGAGTGTCCTCTTCAAGAATTGATAGTAATATTGTGTCCTGGGGCTTCTTGTTTTCTAGGAGTTGGCCTGGGCCCCGCTCTGGACTTGTGCATTGCCATCAACCCCAGGTGACTTTGTCTTTTTACCTGTATGAATACACCTGTTGAATACAGACCTCTGGCCCTCGGTCTAATGGTCTTTTCCTTAACAGCATCCTTCCCACCGCCTTCATGGGCACAGCAGCGATCTTCACCTGCTTCACCCTGAGTGCGCTCTATGCCAGGCGCCGTAGCTACCTCTTTCTGGGAGGTGAGTGTGACCTGGAATGGAGAGGGTCTGTGCTCTAGCAAGGATTCTCACCTGACTTCTTGTGACTGTTGAATTGAGATTGAAAACCTTCATATTCAGTGAGGGGGGGAAGTAGGAACAGTCTTAATGGGATTGCTTTGCTTTACTTTGGCTTCTCTCCAGATGACTTTTTGTTGTCTTAACAGGTATCTTGATGTCAGCCATGAGCCTGATGCTCTTGTCTTCCTTGGGGAACCTTTTCTTTGGATCCATTTGGCTTTTCCAGGTGAGACTTTGCATATAACTTTCCAGGACCATTTGCCTCACACTTGTGATTGCTTAACTATAGAGCAGATCTAGAGTCATTCAGAACATATACCTTCATTGGACAGTGCTCTTAAAGCCTCCCCAGTATCCCTCTTGGGGTGGAGCCTTCTGCTATAGGTGAAAGTACAGACTGAAAGGGCACTGCACATTTCTCAAGAAATGGAGAATTATTCAGATCATTTTTCTAAGACCACTCCAATGGTGGCTCCTTTTTAAAATGATTGAAACTCTTCCAATGAGCTAAAATATTAGTGTCGAATTATGCTTAGGAAAGTAATGTGGTCTTTACCATAGACTTTAATTTCCATGATTGTTCATGTCTCTGTGGCTAGCATTTGATACTTCTAAGTGGCCTAGAGCCAGAAAGAAGTATGGCTGTCTTTACAGTATCTACTGCATGGTAACCTCATCTCATTCTTTTATCAGGCAAACCTGTATTTGGGACTGGTGGTGATGTGTGGCTTTGTCCTTTTTGATACCCAACTCATTATTGAAAAGGCTGAAAATGGAGATAAGGATTATATCTGGTGAGTGTGAAAACTGGTCTTTATGAGTATAAAGGGTGAGGCATACTCTTCTGTTCCAAGGCTCTTTTCTGAAACTCTGGAACAATCCCTTGCCTGACCCACTTCTCTGTCCACATCAGGGGAGTAAGGGTACATACAACAGGTGGCACTGAACTTACGGGGACCATCTTTGGGAGTGTTTATGGTCAGGTGCCCATGGTTATGGAACAATGCGCAAATAGCATAATTTCCGAAAGACATCAGACTTTTAAAAACAATGAATAATATCTAATTACTGTTATTATTTAATAAGTGGTTACTTTTGGGCAGAAGAGAGGGAGAGGGATCTTAGGCCTATTACTCTATACTTTAGAATTCTTTAAACCTTTAACAGTGGGAAAACATGCAAATGTTTTTAGTAAGTAATTTTTAAAAATACAGTAATCCTCTCAAAACTGCAGAACTAGTTGTTGGTGGTTCAGGATTCAGAAATGGACCTCCACAGAGTCTAACACCCAGTTTTCCTTCCTCTGTTACCTGATGGCTTCACTGAGTGAGAAGGGGCCTCTGACAGGAGTCACTTCCTTGGTAGTGTTGGTGATGGGAACTTCTGGTGTGTGGGTGGGGCTTTATGTTGTGTGCCTTTGTGAGCTTGTGGATAAAGAAAGCTGGGAAGTACAGTTTGCCATCTGGTTTTCTTTCAGGCACTGCGTTGACCTCTTCCTAGATTTTGTTACTCTCTTCAGAAAACTCATGATGATCCTGGCTATGAATGAGAAGGTCAGTCAGCCCCCAACCTGAAGTTGAGAGTGTAACTCTGGAGTCCAGCATGTGTGTACTTCAGATTTGAAAACCTCTCCTACACTGTAAGGTCCAGGGTAAATGTGAGGCAGGCCATTGGTAAGAAATCTCTAGCTGATGGATGAAAAAGAAACAAATACAAGTAATCCTTAAAGAAAAAAAAAAAGAATCTGCCATTAGTATCAAAGGGAAAAAGCTAGTGGTAGCAACAAATACTCTGTATGAATTTAAAGGCTATAAAGACACCCAAAAAAAGAATGACAGTATTTATATAATGTCGTATTCATTTTTTTTCCCAGACATACCTTGTATAGATGGTTAGTGAGTATCAGACATAATTCAGCAGTAAGGGGACCAAACGAAACTAGGAGCTTTTTGAAAAAGGAACAAAAGGCAGTGCAGTGGTGGTAGCAGCAGGAACTAGGTGGGTTGGGGGTTCTGTGCCCTGAATGGACTGAGCACCAAGGCCATGCCCCAGTTTCTGTCACAGCAACTCAACTTTGATTCTTTTAATACTCTTGGCTTCTCCCTAACATTGAATGAGTTCCCCTGGGCAAGATTATTTCTGATTGTTGGTTTATGTCCTGGATTGATGCTACTTTTCTCAGGTCTAATGGAAAATTAGTGGTCTGGACTTCTTGAGTTTTTTAGGGTAAACTGCCAGCCTGTAATTGTCATTGGTTGGCATCTGAGATGTGAGTAGTCGAGCGGTCAGGCAGCTCTCCTTACGTACTCTTGGGGTGGGAGTGGGAGCAAGCACTTAACTTTTTTGTCAAAAGTGTCAGCAATTCGGGGACTACCAATGGAAGATGGTTAAGATTTGGTTCCTGCTGTGTCAGGAGAGCATTTCTGGCTCTTCTGTTGCCTGACCCCTTCCGGTCCCTAGCCAAAGCCAGCCAGGTAGTGGCTCACTCAAGAGTTTTAGCTTGAATGTTCGATGCCAAAAATTGATTGATTCCCCCCCCCCTCCATTTCTAGGATAAGAAGAAGGAGAAGAAATGAATGACCATCTAGCCTTTCCCAATTTGACTTCCCTCCACCCCTCATTTCCTCTTTGCACACATTACAGGTGGCGTGTTCTGTGATAATGAAAAGCATCAGAAAAGCTTTTGTACTTTGTGGTTTTCTCTATTTTGAATTTTTTGATCAAAAAACTGATTAGCAGAATATAGTTTGGAGTTTGGCTTCACATTCCTGGGGTTTGTCCCCATTCCCGTCCTTTCAGCCCCATCCCTAGCCTCTTCCTCCGCCCAGGCAGCCAGTCCTCCGTGATGAGGAGTGTGACACACAGAGGAAGCAAACTCCAGGAGTCTGCTTTCCGACCCGGCTTCACCAAGTGAATCGGAACGGTTTGGAAGAGCCACCTTGCCTGGCCCTTCCTCAGCTTCATTCAATTTGCGCAGTTTTTGTGGAACCAGGCAGTGTGTTTGCCATGGAAAAGAAGTTTGCTGGTGGGTCTGAGCTTCTGTCAACCCCCGCAGTGGAAACGAAGAGCCTCTTCTCGGGTGGATACTTTACTTCCTTGAATTGCCCAAATGGCTGCAGGACTGGCAGACACATCTTTCTGCCTGGCCGTTATGAAAGGAATGTTTGTGTGTGTGTCCCCTTTCCCATCTCTTTCCTGACCCTCAGCGAATCTGCCTGCTTTCCATCCATCGGGTGGGAGGATTTCAGCACAAAGGGAAGACCTTTTCTTGTTGGGCATTTATGAAAAGGCTAACCATGTCTAGCAAGCATAGAAACCCCCCCCCCCCAAACTTCCCCTGATCTTTTCTTTTTTAATTGGTTATCACTTTAGTTACTGAGTCGCCTCCACCAAGGACTGTGTTAAAGGTTCCAGAAAAGGGACAGGGAAGGGGAATGGTTGAGCCTTGAGGGGGGTAGTTGTAACTAATCCTGCCAGACAAGCCCAGGTAGACTTGTTTGGAAGAGGGGAGAGCTAATCTGTTGGAACTGAGGGGTTCTTGGATCAGATCAGCACCTGGGGATGTAATGACGTGGGAGGCAGCATTCCTAACAGGCGTTCAGTCATTTTTGTCAGTTCCCACCTGACAGTAGTATCAAGCCAGAGATTCGGGGCAGTAGGTAATGTTTATTTTCCACATGTGCTTTAGTTTTTGATCTGTTCACCTGTTTAACAAAAATCTTCAACCTGCAGGTGAAGCCTAGGTGACTAAACCTGCAATTTCTGATCCCCTGCAGTTCTGTGGCTGCAGGTGTAGGAGGGCAGTAGTAATGGGGATCCCCAGCTCCTCCCGGTGGGGCTGCCAGAGCAGCACTGTGGTTCCGGCTACAGGATCTCAGTGTACTGGGGACTGAGCCATGAAGGCTCGTTGGCGGCAGCTGCCCGCGTTTGGTGTCCCTGCACACCAGCCGCTTCGCCCTGTGGCTGCTGGTGCGCGCGTCGCTGCACAGGATGCTTTGTCTCTAGGCTGCGTATCTCCCTGGGGTGACACGACCCCCAGAATGGTTTGCTTCGACATGATACTGCTGCCTCCAGCCTCTGGCTAAAGTGACTTTTCCACTAAACCCCCAGTAGCAACGCTCCACAAATTGGTTGATACTCTGCTAGGTCTGAGAATCTGAATTACATCTCTTGAAGCCAAACTCCACCTCTTGTGCTTTTTTGCTTGGGATAAAGGAATTTTTCTTTAGAAACAGTGCCAAGAATGACAAGATATAAAAAACTACTTTTAAAGAAAATGCCTAACAGGTTTTTAATACAGTAATCACTGTAATTATCACTTTCTTTTCTAGTTCCTTGGTTTTCAGCTCAGGCTGCATTCTCTAACTCATACTGTGAAGACAGAGGTGTTTTTGATTCAGAAATATATGAAATCTACATAGTCTTAATTTGTAAAAAATAAAGAAAATTCCTTAACCTTTCCTGGTAGTGTGTGTTAAATTCAATGTCATAGTTAAACATGGGTCTTGGTATTGTCTGACTTGATAGTGGGGGCTGGGAGTCAGACAAGATCACATTTCTGATCAGGTTTGAACAGTAAAAAAACAAGGACACTCCGCGTCACCCCCTTGCACACTTAGGCACTTGTTCTGTAGCACCCCAGCTTGCCACAAATGTTGGGGATTTCCTCTGTCCACTACATAGCCCAGGGCTTTTTCTGGTCCTCCCCTTTAACTTTTACAGTAGGTGGTTTGTGGCAGCATTTGCAGTTGGTTCCAGTGTACAGCTGTGCTTTGGAATTTGGGGATGCATGATGGTTAAAAGACACAGTCTGCTTGTTCTGTGAGCCCCCACCACCGGCCGAACTCTATTCTAGGTGCTAGGAACCACCAGTGAAAAGTACAAATAAAAGTCTTGCCCTAGTAAGAGTTTATGAACGAATTGATAAACTGAAGTTTGCATTACAGTTTATTCCATTTTGCCAAGTTTACCCTCTGCTTAAGTTCATGCAGACATAGAAGTTGTGTTAGGATTTGACTGTTGGGCTGACTAACTCTCCTAGGTTAACTCCCACGTGACCTCTTGGGACTCCAGACACTCCCGTTCCAGGTAAGGGTAACTACTACTTTCCCCAGCTGGAAAGGGTGTCTTAATTGTCTTTTCTCACTTTTTTTTTTTCTTGCTGACTGAGAAAAGTCTCCACTCTCAAGCCCAATTTTATCCGGTGCTGCCTTCTATTTCGGGAGATAAAAAGTCAGGTACAGAATGGGGCTATGATGACTTGGGCGGCAGCAACATGCAGGTTTTGTTTAATACTCCCAGTAACCTGGAGGAGAACCTTCCAAGGTCACGAGAGCAGGTGCAGGTCCAAGAGGACAGGGAACACAGATGTGCTGTCCCCAGCAACCCCTCCTGTTTTACTGTTGCCCTCTGTAGGCTGGTACCACCCGGACTGATAGCTCCTTTCTATCGTGACCATTCTGGCTGGACCTGATGGCTCCAGCTGGGTTGAGAGGGAACTGCCAGCAAAATTTCACCACCCCCAGTTTGTAAATCAGAGTAGAAGAATGAACGCCCTTTTAGCCTTCCCCCAATGAAGCCATCAATTACACTGGTCAACAAATTTTTACGAAAGTCATGTTACTGAAATAAAATTAGTCATTTCCTATCAATTTGTATGTGCTCAACACGAATATGACAGTCAACTTCTAATTTTGGCTCTAGGTTTTTTTGTAATTTGCAATAAATTGATGTTTACATCACAAAATGCATGCCAATAGTAATAGGCCTATGGTTAATACCTGTAAAAATTCAAGTCATAGACTACTTCTCTTGTACAGCTGTTCAGGAGCATCTCTGGGGAGTGTCCAGCAGTAGTCAGCCAGCATTGTAGTGGACCATTGTGCAGAAGCACAGCCTTAAGACTCAGTTTCGAAGAGTCTGGAAATAGTTTCCATTCTTGTGGGTCATGAGTGATTTCTAAGGCATTCATGAGGCCTCAATATCGGAACAGAATACGAGTACTTTCCTTTCTGAAGAAAGGCTCCAACTGCTGGTGGCGCTTTCAATATAAAGGAATTGTGACATCATCTTCTAGAAGATTCCATTGTTGGAGTCTTGATCCTAGCAATTCTGCCTTGTTCTTGGATAAGTCCAAAACATGAACCAAGTTATTGAGTTCTTCTGTGTTAGTCTGTGTGGGGTTGATGATGCAACACAGTGAAAATCTGGATCACTGCATGCTGATGGAACAGGAGAAGAACAGGTGGGCTCACACTTGTCCTCATCAGCTGAATCAAGAGAATATTCTGCTGGAGGTTCTGAAATAGGAAGTCCCTCACCATGTGGCACTGGTCTCAATGCAGACGGGATGTTTGGGTAGACTATTCTCGACTTCTTTTGCTTCGTTATTCCGCCGGAAAGAGGAGGAACCAAGGAGAAGTAACATTCTTTTATGTGGTTGCTTGGCTCTCTCCATACCATGGGGACTGCAAACGGCATTAATGTTTTTTTGACATTCACCCCTGTGGAAGTTGTGTTGTACATGTAGCACAGCATATATGCAGGGCCCAAGGCTTGTCTTGGTCACCAACCTTGCATCCGAAGTCAAGATGATAAGCCTTCTTCACTTGAGAAGTGATACTTTTCTTCTGGTTGGCAGATGTCACTTCCCCACAAATAGAGCAGAAATTGTCCACACTATTAATGCACTTTCGAGGCATTACTGTTCTGTATTGTGCCTAAATGGATAAAATAACAGTTCTATGGAACAGTACCTTAAACTGTCTCGCACAAAGTCTGAAATATTTTCAATGCTCAACCTTTCCGACGGCTTTCTATAGTGCACTGCTGATGTCAGCTTACTTCAGCAGCCACCTGGCAGTAGTACTGCATCAGAAAATGATACAATCAACTCTGGATGATGTGTGCATGATGGTATTATGCAATGTGATGCAATATTACATCATTCTAGGCTGATTTAGGATGTTGTTTGCAGTCCTACTGGATAAATTTACACGGTGAAACATAAAATGAATTATGTGAAATATCTTCAAAATGAGAGCTAATAAAAAATTTTTAGGGTTATATTCATGTTCAGCACACCAAGATAATACAGATTAGGGCTTTTTAAAGTCAGTAATGATCTCAATGTTGACCAGTGTTACAAGTTAAACAGAAGAGCTCAGAGCAGTTCACTCCAAGCCTCGTAGACCCATAGGTCTGAGCTAGTGAAAGGAAGGCACTGGTGGTAGCAGAAGTCAAGGGACCTTTACTTGGGGAGAAGAGACAGCTTGTCCTGCCCAGGTGGGTGGCAGCATCCACTAGATGGCAGTTGACGGGACCCATGCTGTGGATGAAAACAGTAAGGCACCTGCTCATTCCCAGACAGCACAGGAGAGCTACAAGTGGGTGTAACATGCTTACACAGGGTACGCACAGTAGGTTACTGTGAGACTGCCTAGCTTTGGGATTCAGGAGAAAGTGCTTTGGAGATGATACCTGAGCTAAGGCTGGATCTTGAAGGTTGAAAGAAGTGATAAGGGGGCAAAAAAAAAAAAAAAAAAGGTTAAGGCGATGGGAAAGGGTATTTCCGGATCAAGAGGTTAGTATTAGAAAAGGCACAGGTACCTGGCTGGCATGAGGATTGCTGGGTGTGACAAAAATTACATTTTGCTGGGTTGAAAAGCTTGAGACTAGTAGAAAATGAGATGAAGGTTTAAATAGGTAAACAGCGGGCATTAGGAGCTAAGGAGCTGGCTTTGTCCTGTGGGTAACAGCATTGAAGGGCTTTGAGCAAGGGAGTAGTCAGGTCACATTTTCACTTCTCAGGTAACTAGAGAAAAGACTGGGAAAAGTGGCCAGTGGAAAGGTAATTATTCTCTATTGCCTACATGGTAGTTTCTAATTTCCCATTAAAAGGAGCCAGAGCTCCTTGGGGAAGTGATGCAGAGGTCTGCATGGGACATGTCCAAGAAGAACCTAGAACATGGTGTTAAAACAAAGACGCTACCAAAGATGAATTGTAATTCACCAGGGCTCAGGGTAACCTAGAGAGACTCCTGCTGGCCAAAGATGGGTCATTTGAACACTAATAAGAGTTGGGAGTGCAGAGGATTGAAATGTTTATTTAAAGCCCTAAGTTCATTTTAAAAATACATTTACCTTGGTGACATTTTAAAAATATATTGTTACCTTTGGAGGATGCTAGAACCCAGTCACTTCTGAACATTTGTTAAAGGGAAAGAAGTCTTTATCCTTTTCTGTATTAAATGTACTCTAGGGTAATTGAAAAGTGTGTTTCTATAGATACATTCCAATTGATAGAGGAAGCAGACAGGGTTAGTTTATAATGAAGTTAGGCGATGATAACCAGTAGCCACCAACCTCAAATTGAGACAGCCTGATAGAAGGTGCCTCCTGATGAAAGTAACACCACTGCTGATGAAGTTTTTCTTGTTAAAAAAAAACAGGAAGCTACAGTCCTTATAGTTTATAAGAAAGGGATTAGAGGATGAGAGTAAATAACACCATGAGAAGGCAAGCAGCAAAATCTAGTAAATTTAAAACTAAGGATAACTTGATTTCTTTTGTTTAAACGAGAGATACAAGAACTAAATCAAAACTAAGGGGAGGCAGGAACCTAGAGACAGAGTTTGAACCCGTGGCAAGCAATGGTTCTGCAGGATAGACCCCAGGATCCTGGCTCCTGGAGCTCACACCCTCTGGCCTGGAAGCAGACTGACGTGTAAGACTGAAGGAGGCTAATAAGATTTCTTAGGATAAGACACACACACACACACAGAGAAGCTAGATCACAAGGGTGTTGCAGCTGCCTCCTTGGTTCTTTGGTTCACTTGTTCTGGGGGTAACCAGGCCCAGGTTCCAAGACCATTCACATTGCCCTGTGGAGGCCCTTGCAGAGAAAACCTGAGGCCCCTGTCTCTCCAGCAGCCAGCTCTGACTTGCAGCCAGTGTGAATGAGCCGGCTGGAAAGCAAACTTGTACCAGTCAAGCCTTCAGGTTACTGCAGTTGCAACACATTGAGCCAAAACTCAGTCTGCGCCTGACATCCTGACCCTCAGAACCAAGGAACAATAAATGTTTAGTGTTTTAAACCACTAAGCTACACAGCATCAAAAACTAATGCTGGACTCCCTGGTGGCGCAACAGGCGAAGAGTAGCGCTGTGGAGTTGTCGGTAGCTGTGGTGCGAATTCGATGCCCAGCCAGGGAGCTTCCCACATGGCACAGTAGACCTCTCCTGCCTCGCCCGCTGCTCCCTCAGCAGTGTATTTCCGTTGATCTTCCTATTCTGCTCCCCATTCTGTCTCTGGTGAACCCTCTCACCATCTCACACCTCTGGCCTGCACCCCAGCTTGTATGCAAAAATAAATAAATCTTTTTTTTTTTTAATTTTTTACTTATACATGCAAGCTGGGGTACAGGCCAGAGGTGTGGGGCGGCGAGAGGGTTCACCAGAGACAGAGTGGGGAGCAGAACAGGCAGATCAGAAATACACTGCTGAGGGGAGCAGCGGGCGAGGCAGGAGAGGTCTGCCGCACCATGTGGGATTCTCCCCGGCCGGGCGTCGAACTTGCGTCGCCGCTGCCGACAGCTCCACAGCGCAACTCTTAACCGCTGCGCCACCGGGGAGGCCCAAAAAAAAAAAAAAAAAAATCTTAAAAAAAAAATAACTAATGCTGACTAGGGCCTCCCTGGCAGTGCAAGGGGGTAAATCTCAGCACTATGAAGCTATCCAGAGCCACTGAGGCACGAGTTTGATCCCTGGCCCAGGAACTGACCCACATGCACAGCAGACCTCTCCTGTCTTGCCCACAGCACCCCTCAGCAGTTTCAGTTAATCCACCTGTTCTGCTCCCCACTCTTGTGAGTCCTCTCACCGTGCCCCCTGTACCTCTGGCCTATACCCCAGTTCTTGTATGCATAAATAAAATAAATCTTAAAAAAAAAAAACCAACCAGGGCCTTCCTGGTGGTGCAACGGGTTAAGGTGCAGCATTATGAAGCTATCCAGAGCCACTGCTACATGAGTTTGATACCTGGTCAGAGAGCTTCCCACATTGTGCACCAGACCTCTCCTGTCTTACCTGCTACTCCCCTCAGCAGTGTACTTCAGTAGATCCACCTGCTCTGCTCCTCACTGTCTCTGGTACAACCTCTCACCATCCCACACCTCTGGCCTGCACCCCAGCTTGTATGCATAAATAAATAAATTAAAAACAACAACAACAATGCTGACTAGACGAAGGTTTAAAGAAACAGTGTTACTGCAAAATGTGAATATTTTGATTATGTTCAAGTTATCTTTAAAGATATGTTGAAATATTTATAGGTGCCCTAATATGCTTACATTTGCTTCCAAATGACGCAGTGCAGTGGCAGCAGGGAGCAGAGGTTAGATGAAGTGAATGGTCGGACCTCCCTGGTGGCGCAGTGGTTAAGCGCTGCGCTGTGGAGCTATCGACAGTGGTGACATGAGTTCGACGCCCGGCCTGGGAGATTCCCACATGGCGCGGCAGACCTCTCCTGCCCCGCCCGCTGCTCCCCTCAGCAGTGTGTTTCTGACTATCTGCCTGTGCTGCTCCCCACTCTGTCTCTGGTAAACCCTCTCGCCGCCCCACGCCTCTGGCCTGTACCCCAGCTTGTGTGCATAAATAAATAAATCTTTAAAAAAAAATGAAGTCAGTGGTCATGAGTTTGCTGTAGCTGGGCAATGGGCATACATTATCCATCGTGCTATGATCTCTACTTTTTTGGTATGTTTAAATTTTTTTGTAATGAAAAGTTTGCCTTAAAAACCCACAAAGGTAATGGTTCAGGCATGAGAAAAGATGGCTGAAATACAGCAGTAGTTATAAGGATAAGTGGAAAGGACTAAAATATTCAACAGGTAAAATGTCTAGGCTTTGGCCATTGCACCGATGTGGGGAAGCAAGAAGGACGGGAGAACCCAGGGTAAAGCGCATGTGTTGGGGTGCTCCTGCCAGTCACTGCCATCTGAGCGAATTGACCCCTTACCGCTCAATCTGGGCATTTAAATTTTTCTGTCTGGAACTTTCACCCTCATCCACCATCTTTGCCTGACGGGCTTATACCCATCCTGCAGGCTCTGATATCACCTCCTCCAGGAAGCTTTGAAGCCCCCAGACCAGAAGGGATCCCCTTCGGGGGTTCCCCCTGTGGCAATATTGGCATCCTAAGATGGCCCAGTTACATTTATCTCTGGGTCTCTGCTGACTAACTCAGTGCTTCACAAACCTATTAGGCGCCCACAAGAGTACAAACGATAACATGGGGGCATGACTGGGTGAGAAAATGAATGAAAGGGTAGGCCGAGCCTGGGGAGGAAGGTCCCCAGCAGAGTATTGTGACTTCAGAAAGGTCTGGAAGAGAGCGGGAAACTAGACTCAGAGTCTCTTTTGTTCCCATGCCAAAACCGTCTAAAAGCTGCCTGCTCTGGAATTGGATGTAAGGATGCCAAGTGGGGGACTGGGCTGGCAAGGCTGGACTGGCAAGATTGGACAGGGAAGAGTTTATAGCTATCCAGATCCACACATTCCTATTCTCTGTATTTTGTGTAATGAACACAGCAGAGGTGGGGCGATGGGAGTCGGGATGTGAGTCGTGATGCGGTGCTTTGGTCAATATTGTGGCAAGCACCCTGCACTTTGTCTTTTAGCCACAGGGTGGCAGTTCAGACCCACAAACCTCGGGCATGGGCGCTGCCGTCAGTACCACCTTGTGGCAATAAATTTTCCAGTTGTTTTGTAGGAAATGACTTTTTTATAGCTTAAATAATTGAAAACAAAATATGTGGCAAACTTAAATTTGCATTTATAAAATAACTCATTGGGGATCCTGTCTGAGAGAATATCTCCAGT
This sequence comes from Scalopus aquaticus, assembly GCA_004024925.1. Classification (NCBI taxonomy): domain Eukaryota; kingdom Metazoa; phylum Chordata; class Mammalia; order Eulipotyphla; family Talpidae; genus Scalopus; species Scalopus aquaticus. Next base: position 26,961 of record PVIJ01009456.1, read on the forward strand.
GCTAGCCTGTCGATATCCACATTAGTGAACCAACAGAAACACCATTTCCTGATGGCTTCTGCTGCCCACTGTGCAGACACAGCCCTGCATGCCCTCCCCTGCAGGAGTCATTCTCTGCATTTATCAGAGACCTACCTCCTGTTGTCTTCTTGCTCTACGTCCCTTTATTAGGTTTTTTTTTTTTTTTAAGATTTATCCATTTATGCATACAGAAGCTGGGGTGCAGGCCAGAGTTGTGGGGGGGTGGTGAGAGGATTCACCAGAGACAGAGGGGGGAGCAGAACAGGTGGACCGACCGATATACACTGCTGAGGGCGGCACCGCGAGAGGCAGGAGAGGTCTGCTGCGCCATGTGGGAATATCTCTGGCTGGGGATCGAACTTGTGCTGCAGTGGCTGTGGATAGCTTCAAAGGCTGAGACCCAACCCCTTGTACCACCAAGGAGGTCCCCTTTTAGTAGGTCTTTGGATTACCCTCCATCACCAGCTCCCCAATTCCTGCATCTTCCCTGCTACGTCTGCCTCCTTTCAGCCAGCTACACTGGATATGAAGATCCACTCCTCTCAGACCACAACCCACATCCTTCCAACCTCATGTCCTCTCTCCCCTTTTCACCTACACTTTGGTTGCATTGAAACCCCACCCCTGACCTTTAAACCCCTCCACTTTATCCTGCCCTATTTGGTATTGCCCTAGCATCACCTTACTCTTCATTGTGATTTTGAATGCAGACTGCAGAGCTCAACTACCTGGCTTTGAATCACAGCTCTTCCACAGATAAGCTTTGAAATACTTAAGCTCCCTGAACCTCACTGTCTTATTCTGAAATGGGGATAATAATAATAGCTGCTGAAAAAGATTGTGGTGGGAGTTAAGGTGAACTTCTATATCTAAATATGCATGCACTTAGAACAGTGCTTGGCACACGCTAAATGCGGTCCATGTGTTTTCTCTTATTTGGTACTAGTATTATTCAGGCTAAAGCCTATACTGGATCGCCTCATCCACCACCTCAACTCCTTCATCAGCAAAGCCCATCCTTGCACTAATCCCACCATCTTCCTTCTCTACCCCTAGAACCAGGTTCTGCACCCTGCTAAGAGAACCACCACCACAAAAATTCCACTTTCTCACAGACTGTGGCACGGGACATTCCCGTTGTTCAGCCTCCGCTGTATTACAACTTCCTCTGAAAATCCTTGACTCGTCCCCAGCCTATCCCTGTCTTCTGCCTGCAGTGACCATTCCGCATCTTCACCACCTTCCCCATCCACATGGTATGAAACTCAAAAGGCATAAAGAGGACAATGAAAAGAATCCCTCTGTGGTAAACTGAGAGCTTGTTTGGAGATTCTAGCGAAGAACGGTCCGTCTCTATTCGGGGAAGGCCGTCCTCTTTGGCCGCGTGCAGCTCCAGGAGGGAAGCCCGGAGAGGGAGGAAGGGGACACCCGCCTGGCCAGCCAGATCAGCCGAATCAAACCTGGCGATCAATGGGGTGACAGACGGCACAGCCAGATGGCCTTCACATCGCTGTGGTAAACTGAGCAGCACAGTCACCGTATTCTGTACCTGATGCTACTGACATCTTGACTCCTCGCCTTCCACACCCGGCTTCTCAGAGCCCCGCACTCCCTGGCGGGTTCCTGTCTCCTGAAACCCTCCGCGGGCGCACTCAAGTCCAAGGCCCCTCATCAGCAGACCTGGTGGACTCAGCCCTGTGAGTGCGCCCTCTGCTCTGCCCTCCCTGAGGAGCGGGTCTCCCAGCAGCCCTCCCAGGTGGGCGCTGCTCCCCCCATCACGAGGGCACGTGTCCTCTACCCTTGCTCTTCAGGGCTGGTTTCAGACCTCTCTTCTTCCCTCAAGTCTCTCGGTTTTGAATTTCTTGTCAGTAGACTATACAACATGCCGTTTCACTCATCTGTAGTCCCCCGTCACTCCCACTGATACTATTTCTGCCCTAATTCTCAGGGATTTCAGTATCCAGTTCCATAGTCCTCCCAATCCCTGACCTCTCCTTTCCATGATCTCTCTTCTTCAACCCTCTGAGCTGCCCACCCTCACAGTCACTCCCTGGGCTTGTCCCTATCAGTGCTGCAGCCGCTCTGTGGCAGGGTCCCTGGGCCATCGGGATGAAGTCCACAGACGTGGCTACACTGCATACTTCCTGAGGCTGGAACGCCACAGTCAGGGTGTCAGCAGCGTTAGTTCTTCCTGAGATCTATGAAAGGAATCTGTTCCAGGCCTGTCCCCTAGCTTCTGATGGTTTGCTGGCTACCACTGGCTCCCTTTGGCTGGTGGGGGCATCGCCCCATCTCTGCCTTCATTGTCACATGGTGTTTTCCCTGTGTGTATGTCTGTCTCTGGGTCCCGTTTCTGCTTTTTATAAGGACACCAGTGATACTGGATTAGGATCTGCCATCATGGTGTTGCTTTAATTTGTTGACCTCGGTACAAGCTCTATTTCCAAATAGTGTCACATTCTGAGGCCCTAGAGGTTAGGACTTGCACATCTTTTGTGGGGAGGGGCAGGGGTAGAATTCGACACATAGCACCTTCCATAATCTTTCATGCATCCCACTCTGATCACCATCTCATTTCTTCCAAGACCTTTCAAATTCATTCCCACTGGTGCTCTACTGCCAGAATTCCTTTCATTCCCCCAGGACCTACAAACCCACAGTCAATTAATAGAATCACTCCCTTATATGCACCTTCAATTCCTTTCTCCATCCCTCTCTCCCTCCCCCCACTACCCTGATAGCACTCATTGGTAAATTGGCAGCCCTGGCTAACCTTGCTGCCTATAGTGACTCTAACATGGCTCAAGAAAAAAACCCCAATACATTCATGTTAATAAGTCTCACTTTAAATTCCTGATGAGGCATGGAGTGGAGTCTGCATGTAGCTTGGCAATTCTACCACAACCTCTAGTGTATCTATTCACGCTCTTAGGCTCCAAGATGAGTATTCATACTCTCTTCTCAAATCTCCCATCTTCCCTCTCAGTTGATGACCTTGGTCATTTACTTGAGAAAATAAAAGCAACAAGAGGACTTTGCTTAGCCCATGCCCCCACTGCCACTCAACTCCCTGGCCCTGCGCCTTCCTCGTTCTCCACCTACGGTGCTACTTGTAAGCTAGTGCCTCAAATTCCCTCCTCTCTCCTGCATCACGACTCTCTATTTTATCATTCCCATAAGTAGAAAAAGATGCCTGAATTTCTTCTATCTTTAAGAAACTCTTAGAGCTGGGGCAGTGACTCCCCAACAGCTCTGAGCATACCCAGCTCCCGGTCTTGGTTTCTAAATATCATGCCTCATAACAGTAATCAGGGCTCTTTGGAAAAATGGCTGACTCCAGGGCTGGGCTGGGCAAACTCCAAGATGAATTGAAGTGTGTTAGGGCAGAAAGTACCTCCTCAAAGAATGACAGGAATTTCTCAAGAAGATGGAAGTCAGCTTGAAGAGCTCCCAGTGACCAAATCATGGACAATCTGAGGATCATAGTAAATAATGATCGTGATAAACCCCTGAATGAAATAGAAACCCGTGAGTCCATACTGGCATAAGTAATGAATAAACAGAAACTTTGGTGAAAATAAAATATTTACATAGGTTCAAAGTACCTCTATACTATGTTCTTATTAATTATATAGGGGAAACTAGTAAGTGTATAATGGAGAAGTCTAGCAGACACCAACTTAATCAAATAATGAAAATGAACCACCCTAGTAATAAGACAAAATTGTGGCCTATACTGCTAAGTGTCCAAAAGTCAAGGACAGATCAAAGAATTGTTTCAGATTGAAGAAGACTAAAGAAATAAGACAACTAAATGCAATATGTGGCCATAAAGGACATTATTTTGTTTTCAATAACCTCTGATTTCATTTAGCTTGCTTCCAAGCAGAGATTCATATTTGATAATTTCATTTTTTTTCCTTTCACTGATTTCCTGAGCTCGACTAGCTCATGTTTCACCTTCTTCAGTTGCCTAACCACATCTACCATGGCCTCTCACACAAATCATTTCAGTTTTTATTTTAGGAATATTACTGCATTCTTTAAAACACTTTTTAAAAATAAATAAATCAAAATTGTTTTGGGGAAAAACAACAATATTTTGACAATTGGTGAAACTTGAATGCTGTCTGGGGATTATATTTTAGTTATGTATTAATATTATTCCTGATTTTGATAGTGGTATTAGGGGTACATAAGTGAATGTTCTTGTTTGCAGCTAATACACACTGCAGTTTGGGGTGATTAAATACAAGTTAGCAAGTCACTTTAGACTAGTTTAGGAGAAAGAAGGTATTTTGTTCTGTACTTGAAAGAGTGATGTAAGTTTGAGAGAGTTTAAAAAATAAGACTTACAAGGGGTCTCCCTGGTGGCGCAGCGGTTAGGTGCTGCGCTGTGGAGCTGTGGAACTGTCCGCAGCCCCACCGGGGAGATTCCCACAAGGCGCAGCAGACCTCTCCTGCCTCGCCCCCTGCTCCCCTCAGCAGTGTGGTTCCGTCGATCTGCCTGTTCTGCTCCCCACTCTGTCTCTGGTGAACCCTCTTGCTGCTCCACACCTCTGGTCTGTACCCAGCTTGTGTGCATAAATAAATAAATCTTAAAAAAAAAAAAGACTTAAAAGTATTGTAAGTTTTTGGCTTCCCCGGTGGTGCAAGGGGTTAAGTCGCAGCACCCTGAAGCTACGGGCAGCCACTGCAGCACGAGTTAGATCCCCAGCCAAGGAGCTGAACCACATGGCATGGCAGACCTCTCCTGCCTCACCCACTGCTCCTCTCAGCAGTATATTTCAGTCAATCTGCCTGTTCTGCTCCCCACTCTGTCTCTGGTGAATCTCCTCACCCCCGACACTTCTAGCCTATGCCCCAGCTTGTATGCATAAATAAATAAATCTTTAAAAAAAAGTATTTTAAGTTTCATTTCTTGATCCCATGTCCCTCTCCTGCTCTTTCCCCACACGTCCCTCTCCTGCTCTTTCCTGCCACTCCTTACAACTGTCTATACTCCAACCTTTCCTTTCTCATTTTCTGTTGAACTCCAAACAGCTTTCATTTCCGTCACTGATTTCTCTAAGGACACCAATGAACTCTGTTGCCTAATCTAAAAGACAATTCTGGTCCTCATTGTCAATAGAATTTGACTCTGATTCATCTTTCTTGAAATATTTTCTTCACTTACATTCCAGGGCCCCACGTTCTCTTGGTGCCATCTTCCCAGCCTCCTGTACTGTTTCTTCATTTCCTCTAAAAGAAATGGAGAATCCCAGGGCTTAGGGTTGAGACATTCCCTCTCAGTCCCTTGGTGATGTCATCCAGTCCCCTGCCTTTAAATAACATCCATATGCTGGGCCTCCCTGGTGGCGCAGCGGTTAAGCACTGCGCTGTGGAGCAGCAGCGATGAGAGTTCGACGCCCGGCCAGGGAGAATCCCACATGGTGCGGCAGACCTCTCCTGCCTCGCCCGCTGCTCCCCTCAGCGGTGTATTTCTGATCTGCCTGTTCTGCTCCCGGCTCTGTCTCTGGTGAACCCTCTCGCCGCCCCACAGCTCTGGCTTGTACCCCAGCTTGGATGTATAAATAAAAAAAAATAAAAAAAAAATAAATAAATAACATCCATATGCTGACGATTTACTTATATCTCCAACCAAGTCTTCTTTTCCAAACTCTGTACTTCTATAACCAACTGCTTACTCCACATTTTCCATGGGATGTCGTCCAAGAGACATCTCAAATTTAACATGTCTAATATTTAACTCCTGCCGATCTGCCCCAAGTCTAGTCTATACAGTTTTCTTCATATCAGCAACTTCATCCTACCAGTTACTCCCGAAACCTTGGTGTTATCTTTGACTCTTCTCTTTCCTCACATCAGTAATGATAGTAAATCTTGTCTACAGAGCTCCACCTGGGCCCAGGTCACTGCCTCTCTCACTGGGGTTACCCAAGAGACCTGCTCACTTGTCTGTTCCCACACTTGCCTTCCACAGTCTACTTTTTTTTTTAAAAAAGATTTATTTATTTATTTATGCATACAAGCTGGGGTACAGGTCAGAGAGGGTTCACCAGAGACAGAGTGCAGAGCAGAACAGGCAGATCGACGGAAACACACTGCTGAGGGGAGCAGCGGGCGAGGCAGGAGAGGTCTGCCGTGCCATGTGGGAATTTCCCTGGCTGGGAGTCGAACTCGCATCGCTGCTGCCAACAGCTCCACAGCGCAGCGCTTAACCGCTGTGCCACCAGGGAGGCCTACACAGTCTACTTTTATTGCTGTCCAGTAAATTCCTATTTCACTCGGAGTAAAAGCCGAAGTCCTTATGTTGGGCTATAAGACTTTACAGAGTCACTCACTTCTACCAAAAAGGCTAAGAATAAAAAGTTTGATGACTATAGTATTATGAGATTCACTGGGGAAGAGGTAGGAAGAGCGCAGTTAAGGAGAAAATAGGTCTGACCCGACCTCCTAATCTTCTATAGATTGAAGAAAACTGAGGCCACAGAGGGATATTACTTTGGAAAGACATGAAGAGACAATATTGTCAGTGAAGTACAATGTGTTAATATCTTAAAAAATTTCAAGTTAAACATACTCAACCAACAATTCCATTCATAGGAATTTCTCCTACAGAATTAAATTACAGAAATAAACTAGGGGTCAAAGACACATATGTGAAGTTCGCTATCTAACAGTTTAGCCCCCCAGAGAAAGGGGAGGATCCAGTCTCCCTGCCCCACCTAAGGAAGGGTGGAGCTGAGCAGCCAGGGGAAGCTAAAAGGACGTGGGAGAGAAGACTTGAGGAGGCGTGCGGGGCAGAGACATGTGAGGAAGCCGCGCTTGCTTCTCCGCCTTGGGCTTGCACTAGGGATGTGGGGAAGACAGGAGACACTGAGAGACGTGGGTGAGAGCCCCTTGGGGAGGCTGACAGTGGCAGCCTTTACTGACTTGTATTTTGATCTTGTGATTTTCCTTCCAGACTTGTCTGTCCCCTGCTGCCCCTTTCCTATGGGTCCCCACCAGAGGGTACCTTAGACTTGTGGCAAACTTTTGGGCCTCGGTGGCCCTGCTTTGTGCCAACCCCGTTTAATCCCATGAGGGTACTTTGGCTGTGTAATTGAAAACAATTATCTTCTCTCTATTGCACACTAATTAAAGATTTTTCTGTAGAAGCTCTTACATACTTTCTTCATGCGGCAGATGGCAGAACCTATTTACAGCAGGCAGGTTTGGGGGCTTTGGGTGCCCCTCATTCTGTCTGCCTCTGTAATAGGTGGTCCCCAGGAAAAAGGGTGTGTTCCAGGTTCCCTGCCCCACCCGAGGGAAGGTGGAGCTGAGCAGGAGATAAGAAGCTGGAGAAGAAGAGAGAGAGGAGACTGGAGAAGGAAGGAAGCAAGATGGAGGCCAGAAGAGGCACAAGGGGCAGAGAGACATGTAAAGAAGCTGCACTGGCCTGGACTGATTGAAACAGATGTGGGTGAGAGACCCGTGGGGAGGTGACAATGGCAACAATTCATCTTGGTTTTGATTTTGCTCTTTAACTCCCAGAATTGTCTGGCTGTTTCTGACCCTTTTGTATGGGTCCCTGCCAAAAGGTGTTTTAGACTTGTGGCAGGCTTTCGGGACTTGCTTTGGGCCAATTCCATTTGGGTGGACTTTTACCCACCAGGGGTTGGGTAACTTTGGGTGCTTGATTTAGAAACTATATTCTTTGTCTCTTTTGTATTGTATTAAAGTTTCTTTCCACTTAAGGTCTTGTATGTTTTGTATTGATGTGGCTGATGGCAGAACCTATTTAGAGCAGGCAGGTTTGGGAGTTTTGGGGTGTCCCTCTCTCTGCCCTGTAACCCCAACTGCAGCATTGTTTGATATCACAAATCAAATAAATAGGGCACACCCATATATGGAAGACTATGTACAACAGGGGAGATTCATGAGCTTCGGATGATCTCCGGGATGTATTATATTATTAGTTGCTAAAAAGAATGTAATGAGTGAATGATCTTGTCTAATCAGCATAAGCATTTAAAGTACATTTGAAAGAATTACCAGTTATGTTAGGGGGATGAGACTAGGAGTCAGAGTATGAAAGAGCCTTTCACTTCCTTGTGTAATACTCTATTCAATATCAATTACTTTTTCCAAAAAAAACCCCATGAACATGTACTTAAATTTTTGTCTTTAAGAACTAAAAGATTTTCAATTTTACCCCACAGCAAAACTATAGAAATGCTCACCTGTACTCACTTCTAATTCACTTGTCTTTAAAAAATGTACTTTTATACTCAAATTAACTCACACAGGATAACTGAATGGAGTTGATGTCTAGAGTTTGCTGCAGGGCACAATTGCTAATTTTTTAAAGTAAAGACAACAAAATACATTATGTAAAGAAAATCTAGAAAAAAGTAAATAAGAAAAGAGCCCACTGGTATGGTCACCCCGAGAAACCCTCAGTTAACATTTGGGACATTTCCTGCAAGGGCAGGGTGCCCAGTGGGATGGAACCTGAAACCTTTTCATAGTCTTTTGCTGATACTTTTATGCCATTTGATGCTGGGTGGGGTGGTGGTGGTGGTGAGTGGTTTGTTCTGGCAGTTTTGGTATCCTTTGTTTGGGAAATGCAGCAAAGGGTCACACACAATGGAGAGACAAACATTCACCCATTGTTTATGGAGAAAACATTGAGGTCACCTAATTCTGCAAACAGATGTTGCAAACTGAGATAAGAAGTGACTGAGTGATCTTTTAGCGAAACACTTCCTTGACATGAAAGAAGAAACTGGCTTCCTGGGGGTGTGTTTAACTCACCTATTTGTCCCCCTCTGTGGAATTGTTTCAGATGGGATATTGGGTCTCTGTGAGGGCACGCACAGTTCGGGGGGCTATGGAGGGTCCTCTGCGCCAAGTACACCGACCAGCATGCTAGGGAGTTAAGGAGTTGAGCTGCCCACCTGGAAGCAGTTGGCAGGGAAGGGCTGGCTCTGGGCACCAGGTGTGGCCCAGGCTATCCTGCCCTGCTGACTGACACTAGACACTTCTCCCTGTCAGTCCACTGCCAGGGGACCAAGGGGACCATTGCACTTGCAAACACAGGCGAACAGGGCCCCGGAGCCTCCTGAGTGCACGCTGGTGACTGGAACACGATGGACCCCTTGGTCTCAGCTTGTAAGGGGCGGAGTCCTGAGTCCAACCCACCATGCCAGGCTCCTTCCCGGAAAGGAAATAGTATAAATATCCAGCAGGCAAACAATTTTGTTCTAACAAGGAAATGAGGTAATCCATCAGGTTCAGAGCAAGGGGCCTAAATATCCAAGAAATAAAAACTTGGGAGAAGAATGTAGACTTCTTTGAGTCTGCCTGGCAAGAGGCAAAGATTTTACAGCTTGATAAGATCCAACATAAAAGCAAAAGGAAGAGAGGAGTAGGAACCTGAAGATGGAAGAATGGGATTCTGACATTCAGAGAAATTCAAAACATCTGACGTGACCCTTCTTTAAGTCTTGTTAATTGCTTCAATGGCCACATCAATTAAGGCAAATAGGAAGGAAAGTGGCCAGCTTGGAAAAGGGGTAGAAAGACCAGGTAAGGGGGCCTCCCTGGTGGCGCAGCGGTTGAGCACTGTGCTGTGGAGCTGTCGGCAGCGGCGATGCGAGTTCGATGCCCAGCCGGGGAGAATCCCACAAGGTGCAGCAGACCTCTCCTGCCTCACCCGCTGCTCCCCTCAGCAGTGTATTTCTGATCTGCCTGTTCTGCTCCCCGCTCTGTCTCTGGTGAACCCTCTCGCCGCCCCACACCTCTGGTCTGTACCCCAGCTTGTATGTATAAATAAATCTTAAAAAAAAAAAAAAGACCAGGTAAGGAGAAAATGGATTTGACCCAAACTCCTAATCTTCTATCGCAACCCAAATCCCCACAGAAAGAGGAGGTTCCAGTTTTCCTGCCCCACCCAAGGAAGGGTGGAGCTAAGTAGCAAAGGGAAGCCAAAAAGGGCTGGAAGAGAAGACTTGGAGGAGGCACTTGCAGCAGACTATGAAGAAGTCATCTTGTTTCACAGCCTTGCACTAGGACAGGGACCTGGGGACGTGGGAGGAGACACTAGGAGGAGACGTGGGTGAGAGACCCGTGGGAGGCTGACAGTGGCAGCCTTTATCTTGACTTGTATTTTGGTTTTGCTCCTTTACTTTCAGACTTGCCTGGCCCCTTCTGCCCCTTTCCTGTGGGTCCCCACCAGAAGGTATCTTAGATTTGTAACCAGCTTGCAGGCCTCAGTGGCCCTGCTTTGGGTCAATCCTGTTTGGCCATGAGGGGTTGGGTAACTTTGTTGTTTCTTTTGGAAACTATAGTCTTTTAAAAAATTATTTTTATTTATATATGCATATAAAAACTGGGGTGTAGGCCAGAAGTAAGGGGGTGTGAGAGGATTCACCAAAGAGTAGGGAGCAGAACAGGTAGATCTACTGAAATCCACTGCTGAGGGGAACAGAGGGCGAGACAGGAGAGGTCTGCTGCACTGTGTGGGTCAGCTCCCTGGCCGGGGATTGAACTCAGGCCACAGTGGTTGGTGATAGTTTGACAGTGCTGAGACTTTAACCCCTGAGTCACCAGGGAGACCTTGTTAGGGAACTATACTCATTCTCTCCTTTCTCTACTGCACACTAATTATACTAAAGTTCTTGTCTGTTTATGGTCTTACACACCAGAAGTATGTTTTGTCTTTTTGCAGCAGATGGCAGAACCTATTTAGAGCCTGCAAGGTTTGGGGCTCCTGGGGTGCCAAAGAAGGGATGCAACTTTCCTCACAAAACCAGGCTGGATGGTTAAGACCCTTGATTTTCTGTCCGTGCTCTCAATTCCTGCCCATCACAAGTGATCGAGATCAAAAGGGAAAAGCTCACCTAGGAAGTGACTCCGGCGTCGGAGGCCCCTTCTCACTCAGTGAAGCCATCAGGTACCAGAGGAAGGAAAACTGGGTGTTAGACTCTGAAGGTCCATGTCTGAACCCTGAACCACCAACAACTAGTTCTGAGGTTTTGAGAGGATTACTGCCTTTTTAAAAATTACTTATTAAAGACATTTATTTGCATATTTTCTCACCGTTAAAGGTTTAAAGAATTCAAAAGTATACAGTAATAGGTTTCGGCTGCCCAGAGATAACCACTTACTAAATAGCAGTAGATACTATTCATTCAATTTTTAAAAATCTGATGTCTTTCAGAAATTGACAGAAATTATGCTATTTGTGCATCATTCTATAACCATGGGTACCCGACCATAAGCACTCCCAAAGATGGTCTCCACAAGTTCAGTGCCCCCTGCTCTACCCTTACCCCCCTGATGTGGACAGAAAGGTGGGTCAGGCAAACCTAGCCTAAAACCATCCTGTCTTTTGCTGAAAACCTTGTCCCACCCTCTTTCTGCCTATAAAAAACTTCCTTTTTTTTTTTTTTTTTTGCTGCAACTCCTCTGGAGCACCCTTCTACGTGCCAAATGGGATGCTGCTTGACTCACGAATTGTTTAATAGAGCCTATTAGATCTTCAAATTCACTAGGATGAACAGGTTTTCATGGTAGTGGCAGGACTGAAAATTTCTGGTGGCTTTGAGATAAGAACCCAGGTGAGGTGCCTGAGAACCCTTTGAGTTCTGTTTCTGAGGGTCCCTGGTAATTTTGAGCTCCATTTATGTGCTGAGCTCCACAATTCCTTATTTTATCTTAAACTCTAGCCCTTGGTTCTGTCCTGTTTCCATGTTGGGAACTACTGGTGGCAGCTGCAGTTTCCCATTTATTTGAAATCAGTTTGTAGTCCCCAGTCTTTGGGATCTGTTGGCTCAATCCTTCCCCGCAATTCCCATATTCCACGTAGGGAACTGTCACTGGAGTTGGACTGTGTCCAACCTCAAATGGAACTTAGGCATTGGCCGGGGTCATTTTAAGGGCTAGACTGGGTCCAATGAGAGCTTAGGGGGTAAATTAAAAGGACTTATTGTAATGAGACTACCAGAAGTCAAAAAAGCTGCACTCCCTAAGTCCTGACTTTGATTCTGGGATACCCAAGGGCCTACCTAACGAAAATGGAATTCTTTATACCCTAAGAATCAAGTGGCATAGCCACTTAGTTCTGGAAGCTACAGATACCTAGAAAAATGGAAAGTTTTGGCTGAAAATAGCCCAGAATTACAACAACCATTACGGGGAATGTTACAATTAGACAAGATGACTTGTTTAAGGAGAATATGTGACAGCAAGTTACCCCAAGTTGAGCAAACAAAGCTGGATGCCTATTTTAATTGATATGCAGAACCTTCCAAAAGACTTCAAGATTCCAAAGTAGCTTCATTAAAGGACTCATTAGGAAAGACTATGAAAAATTAAAAGCACAAGCATTATCTAAAACAAAAGACAATGGGCTAATAGAATTTCTGCTCCCCCATCTTTTTTTTTTAAATGTGAATGCTCATAGTTTACTAAGTCTCTGTCTGAATTGCCTTTCCATTATGAGGAAACTATTAAGACAGTTAACTTTTAAAATAAAACCACCTACCTTGGCTCCAACGCCGCTGTCTTCTTCCTGGAACCACACCACTCTGCACCATTGTCTACTTCCCTGTAGGGGGCGCTGTGAGGCCATGCAGATGCTGCTGAACACAGGTGAGCTTGGGAGTGCCTGCTTCTCCAGGTTTCGGCTTGCACCCTGGTGTCTCAGCTCAGATGGTGGGCATTACTGGTAGGACATACTGACCAATTAATCTATCTCCCTTTCTCCCCATTCCCCTTGTAAATAAACCTTTAAAAAAATTTTTTCTGTGTGCCCGCTTTTGGGTCTTGTCCTGAGTTCTTAATTTCCCAGGTCATCCTCCCCTCCCCCCCACCCCTTTAATGATGGGACTACGAGGGGTTCGCTGATTCCCCTAACTAGCCATGGGGAAACCAAAATTAAAATTAATGGGAAACTTCGTCAAATTTTAGTGGCTACAGGTGTTAATGCTTTCTACCACCCCACCCTAACAGGACAACAAATTCCTCAGAGTAAAGAGGTTTTCATAGTTGGGGTATATAATAAAATTCAGAGATAATTTATTACTGAAAAACATTTCTTTTTGCTATGGGATACAGCCCAACCAATTTATTAGGTAGAGATCTCCTTTCTAAATTAAAAGAGTTAATACATTTTCCCTCTGGTGGAGATCTTACCTTAGAATTTCCTGACCAAGCTGACCCTGATATTTTAAGTTCCTTACAGTCAGCTCTTGACAGAAGAGAAAGAATTCCAACAAAAATCCCTAATTTAATTGAGGTGCCTGAAAATCTCTGGGCAGCTTCTACTACTGACATTGGAAGAATAAAAAAGTACAAGAATAATAAAAATTACAGAAAAGATTCAGAGAGATACAACTAAACCTCCTCCTAAATTAACTCACTCTCCATTAAAGCCAGGGTCTATACAAAGAAGGCCTCACACCCAGAGCAGACCTAATTGCCCAGGGGCTAATCAGTTCCTATATTAAGCCCTGCAAGCTGCCATCTTGCCATCCGGAAACCCAGTGAATAGGGGTGCTGATCTGTCCATGATTTAGGAGCTATTAAGGCTCCTTTTTGTCCAGTTCTAAAAGTGAATGGCCTTCTGTCACAAGTTTATCAGATTCGCAGTGGTTTACGGGTGCAGACCTGTCCAGTCTTTCTCAACAGCCGGTGGATCCCTCAGCTAATGTCTACTTGCCTTTAGCTTAACACTTTTTGCTCCGCTCATGTATTCACATATTCATGTGTTCATCTAGTCTCCGGTTTTTCACGCCACGGTGGATTTATTTGGAACTATTAGGAGCTATTTCTTTGATCGTACTCAGTCTAGAAGCTTTAATCTCTATTCATTTAAATTTTCATTAAAATATATCCAGTAGTTCAGGAGCTGTGCGTGTTTTATTGAATGCTTATACCAGTCATGCGGAAAATAGAAAATAGCCGGCACAAGAAGTGTTAAAACAACTGGCAATGCACCTGAGCAGTTATGCCCAAGGGTTCGCTGAAGTCCCTTATTTCTTTCAAGTACTTCACCAAGATTTATGCACCCTCCAGTTCCCTGGGAAATCAACCCTTTCTGCAATATGCAAATGACCTCCCTCAGTGCTCAGTTATCAAAGAGGCATCCATAAAAGATTCCATTTATTTGTCGCAACAGTTAGCTGAAAAGGGACACAAAGTCTCTAAGAAAAAATGAAGATTATCTCCAGACACAGTTCATTACCTGAGTCATGAGCTAAGCTCTGAAGAAATTCAGCTGTCTCCAGAAAGCTAATGCAAGAATTTCCTTGGACCCACAACTAAGCAACAGTCTTGTGAATTTCTCGCTTGTCTGGCTATTAGTTCCTCATTTTTCTCTATTAGCATCCCCACTCTGTGGGCTTACTAAGATCCCAATCCCTGAGTCCCTTCCTTGGGAAGATAAACATGGCCAGGCTTTTAGGAGATCAAAGCAAGCATTGCACGGATTCGGGCTACCCACCTGGTAGCTTCAGGCTACCCAACTATGCAAAACCTTTCACTTTATTTGTACATGAAAGGGACAATGGAACCCTGGCAATGCTCACACAAGAACATGGTCATGAACATAGACTTACTGCCTGTTACAGCACACAGCTTGATGGAGTTGCTCACAGCTATCCCAACCTCTCAAAGCTATCACCACAGCTACAAAGTTAGTGGAAGCCTCTGCAGATTTGATCCTAGAAGATGACATTGATTTGCAAAATCCACACTCCCCAAATTTCTCTGCATGTAGACTAATTTCCTATGAGGTCTCCTGCTTTCACGCTCTATTCTACATCTTAAATGCTACGAAGTCCTCAGTTCTGCTATATTGCTACCTTTCTTTTCCTGGTGGAGGTGAGTCCTGTGACTGTGAGGTAATGTCCTATTTTGTGACACCATGTCCTGATCTGTGAGATATTCCCTTAAGCCTGATTTAATCTTGTTTGTTGAAGAGTCAAACTCTAAAAATGAAATTTTCAAACTGGTTATGCTATTACTACCCAATGACCTACTCAAAAGGGAAAAACTGCTATAAGCTAAATTGACCCAAGAAGCTCCATGCTCTTACCCAAATGCCTTGCAACCATCCCAGGCCCGGTAAGTTCACCGTCAGCTCAGGCATCTTTAAAGAGAATCTTGGAGCCTTTGGCATCATCTCCACAGGCTTTTAAATAGTGTGCAGGGGAAACACACCAGCAGGGAGACGGCAACTTGGGCCCCTGCGAATCTCCATACACTTCCATACACATGCTCTTTCCTCTGGGCTTGCTCTGGTGTTTTCTCGTAGTCTCTTCCTCTCACAGCTGTTGCTCCTTTTGTAACCACGCCTCCTCTAATGCTACCCTAATAGCCCAGACAGGTGTGCACACTTGCACATGCGCACACACGTGCGCAGGTGTCCAGTCAGGGACGTGTGCCCCACACCCACGCTCCCAAGCACCTTCCATTCAAGGTACAGCCACAGAGGCCAGGGTCGTAGAAGCCTGAGCACCTCCATTCACCCTACACCAAGCAAGCCGGTTACCAGAGGGACAGACTGCTAATCCATGCACTGAGAGCTGGTAGGCCTTTGGGGTTGTCTCTGGTTTGGGGCTGCATGGAAATGAAGGCTTTTCTTTCTTTATTTTTCAATATCCAAAAGGGCAAATTTATTATAAAAAGGGAGAGAGGAGTAAAGAAAACTTGCTCAGACACAAGGGGGCAGAAAGAGCTGCCCCCCCAGAGAGACAGGTTTGCTCACAGAGAGGCTGCACCGTCACAGGCAGCAGCCTTGGGAGGAGCTGCCTCTGCTGCTTTGCAAAGGGAGAAGTTTGGTGAAAAGAAACACCTGCACGGTCATCGGCCCAAAGGGTTTTCTTATGACTTTCTTATGTCTTCTGGAATGTCAATAATAAATGCGAAGTAAGTAAACACCGTTCTTACTGCTGTTCTCTTACCTTCTGAAGTTGCTTTTATCAAAACTGAGGCTCGGGCCTCCATGTGGGCACAAGGGGTTAAGCGCAGCACTATGAAGCTATCCGCAGCCACTGCAGCACTGAGTTCGATCCCCGGCCAGGGAGCTTCCCACATGGCACAGCAGACCTCTCCTGTCTCACCTGCTGCTCCCCTCCGCAGTGTACTTCAGTCGATCTGCCTGTTCTGCTCCCCACTCTGTCTCTGGTGAATCCTCTCACCCCCCACGCCTCTGGCCTATACCCCAGCTTGTATGCATAAATAAATAAATCTTAAAAAAACAACAACAAAAAACTGAGGCTTATGCTGAACATCAGGGAAATGCCTTATCTGACTTTCATGCAAAGGCAGCAGCCACGGAAGAGCCTACAGATAGTGGCACCTGTGGATGAAGCTCATTCCACTTCTAAAAAAAGGAGCCCTCGTCAGATTTTTGCCATCTTGATGTCCTTATAACATGACAACAGTCTGCTCCTAAATCAGAGAAATTTTGAGTGGACAATGGTTGTGAATTAATGTGAGCCCCAGTGCACAGTCAGGGCTGTGGCAAATGCAAGATGGCCACTTGGTTCTCCCTGGCTCCCTATAAAACCCCACTGTTTTGGTTTTTACAGTCCTTCACATTTAGGATGACACAAATTATGAATTGACATTGGTGGAGAAACAGTATAAAAATTGCAAAATCAGTCTACCAGCAAAGCCTGACCTATAAGTTCACGATCCTGGAAAACTATGTTTGTCTCCAGAGGCAGAGGCCTCCTTCCTCTGGAACTTCTGGACAGCTGCAGCTGGACTTTATCCGACTGCCACTTCATGTTGGTTATCATTTGTTCTTGTTACTGGACAAACTGAAGTCTTCCCCTGCTGCAAGGCTGATGTCCTCTCGGTGGCAAAGAATTTGTTAGAAAACGTGTTTCCTGCTTGCGGAAAATTTCCACAATCTCTAGTGGTCAGGGGAACCACTTCACAGGGCAAATCACATGAGCCTTAATGATCACCTTGCAAACTTCTTGAAATTATTACTGTCCCTTTCAACCTCAACCATCAGGCAAGGTCAAGAGAACTAATGGGATCCTCAAACTCTAATGTATTTTTTTAAAAAGATTTATTTATTTATACATGTACAAGCTGGGGTACAGGCCAGAGGCGTGGGGTGGCGAGAGGGTTCACCAGAGACAGAGCGGGGAGCAGAACAGGCAGATCAGAAATACACTGCTGAGGGGAGCAATGGGTGAGGCAGGAGAGGTCTGCCGCATCATGTGGGAATCTCCCTGGCTGGGCGTCGAACTCGCATCATGCGCTGCGGACAGCTCCACAGCGCAGCGCTCATCTGTTGCGCCACCGGGGAGGCCCGGGATCCTCAAACTCTAAACTCGGCAAAAGCACTGACTCCCCTGGCTGAAGTCATTGCCGTCGGTCTTGCTGACTATTTGCAGCGCCTACTTTGGAAACAAACTCACTACATGCGTGAGTCCCCAGCAGAGCAGTGTGTACTGCTCTAAAATCCTCTGCTAATCCCTGTCTCACGCTAGTATACGACCATCTCCTTTAAGTCGTATGCTCAAGCACACCACCCACTGGTTACAAAAACTCTCCCACATCTCAGTTCACGGGATCCTGTTGGTTATAGTCTAGAGCCTGGTGACTGGGTATTCTGGAAGCATCACCAGAGGAGGACATCCCTTGAGCCCCGTGGGAGGGGCCCTAAGTGCTACTGACCACTGACACGGCTATGGGACTAAGTGTTAAGCCTTGGACACACATCCTCCGGCTGAGGATGTGTGAGGTATCGGTCCTGTGAGGACGGTGAACACCTGCAAATCAAGTTGATGAGGAAGAGGAGGAGCTGACACAGAGGTACACAGCTTCCCCCCAAGATGCTGATCAAGACTCCAGGCACTAAACACGAAGCCCTTTCCCTTCGTTTACTCTGCACTGGCCTGGGAAAGTAACGCCTTTATCCATGCCTCTCAGGCTCGCTAAGCAAGGGCAACCATTGGGATGGCTGATTTGTCATGAGGTGAGAGAGCCCCAACCCCTCCCTGTGACCAGTTTCTCTTCTATTCCTAACGTCACTGCAAACTACAACTGAGCTCCCTCAGAAATGGCCCGCTGAGTTCAACTTCTAGATCCAGAACAATCTCTGTTCCTTAAACTTTCTGACCAAAGTTGTGCTTGATAACACTACCTGCTGTGCCTAGATTAAGGCTTCTGGGGAAGTTGAAACAGTTAAAGATCACTGAACAAGCCATTTGCCTTTAAAAGTGACTTCTTCAGCAGGGTTTTTCTTTGATTGATTCAATTTTGACTGGTTTGGGTCCCAGGGGCTGTGGCTCCAAAGTACACTCAAAACATTGGGAATTAGCCTTGTGGTTACTCTAATAGTCTTCCTGGACTGTTGAATTCCCTCAAAAGCTTTTTTAATTTTATTTTTTAATTATATTATTTTTATTGAGGTAGTAGTTTACAACATTGTATGTTTTAGGGGTATAGGTTTACACCTCTTCTCTCAAAAACTTTAAGTGCAATGTTCACAGCTGCTAACCACCCAGCAAATGATGACCTAGAGCCTGGTGACTGGGTATTCTGGAAGCATCACCAGAGGAGGACAGGATGTCAGAGAAGGAGCAGGAGAATGACTGACTTAATGACCGTGAGCCTGAAGCCACGTCCTGTGGATAGAATGGGGGTTAAGCCAGGTCATCACGCTTTGCGAACATGTGGGATGAGCGGCACTGAGCTTCTGCGTCATCACTGGGAGTGGCATTAATTGATTAGTGCCTTCATTTCGCCTTAAATTTTGATCCCATCTCAGTAAGGCTGAGTCTGATGCGCTTGTTAGAAGGAGACAGCAGGAGTCTACTGTGCTAAGCAGCGTGCCATCAAACTAAGACTTTGCTCCCTAATTAGCCTTAACCCTGTTCACGAGTGGAATTTTAAACCAGCCAGCCCGGAGTTTCCCGGTCAGCAGCGTAAGGTCCCCTGCCCAAGAGGACTCCCTGCCTTCCCCTAAGTGAAGGTAACCTCACCTGAAACAACCCTTTCCATTTGCTAATAACCTCCCAGTCCCCCACCTTTCTGCTCGGGATGCTGCTCAACTCATGAATCCTTCCATAGAGCCAGTTAGACCTTGAAATGGACGCAGATGTATTTTATTTTTAACAGGGAAAGTCTGAGGCGCAATGAGAGGTGGCAACAGGCGTCTACAGACTTGGCCTTCCCTGAGGCCCCTGAAGCGCGGGGCTTGCACCCCCACCCGCCCTACCTACAGGGTTTGCACGCATACCGTGGCCACCCCTCCCCAGCAGGCTCCAAGCTTTCTGCCTGGCCCAAGCCCTGGGTCAGGGGAGTCTCCCCAACCGCAGGTATCACTCTAGGCCTAAACAGGCCCCATTTCCCCAAACCCCACTGACCTTCAAGGGTGACTCCAGCCGGCTCCCTGGTAGGGTGCCTGGGCCCCTCATTCTGATGCCTACACAGTCTCTAGCCACCTGTCCACCCGAGTCCTCCCATTGAACAAGCCGAGTCAGGGGCAGGAAGGGGCCTCCATGTTTTATTGGGGATACAGCAGAAGCAGAGGCTGGAAGCAGAGCAGCCATGTTTTTTAATGACAGATAAATTAACCACAGTGCGGGTGGGGCATGGCTGGGAGTTGGGCTAGGTGCTTTAATATCAAAAAAAACACAAAAAAGATAGACAAACAGGCCCCAAAGACACAGGGCATGAGAGGGCAGCACCATCCAGACAGCAGGGAGGATCAGGATAGACAGAGAAGGCAACTTGACCCCATGGCCCCAAACTTGACCAGCTTGGGGCCTCTGGACTGGCCCCACGGGGCTCGGGGTGGGCAGCAGCCAGGTTGGGTGGAGATGGCACAGCCGGTGGGCGGGAAGCCCAGCACCACAAGATGGTTTAGCCTGAAGTGGGAGCTGGGAGCTGGGCCGCAGCAGCGCTGAACTCCCGTCCCCCAGAAGAGCCTTACTCTGGCGAGCGAAGGGACCAAGGGCGAGGTTCCTCCCTGAGCTGAGAGCGGGTATCTCCTCCACAGCAGCAGTGGGCAGTGGGGTGGCAGGGTCCCCTTCACCCTATTATCCATCTGCCTCCTTGGTCCCTTCAGGGAGGGCCCCACTGGACCCAAAGGGCCAGGGCCTGAGGACAGACAGTCCAGTCTGTGGCCCCCAACTCAAGGGGGCTGGGGTGGGGTCCCTCAGCCCTGGCTCCCACAGGAGGAGAGCGAGTCATAGAGCGAGTCGCTGAGAGATTCCGAGGTCTCCAGCCCCGGTGGGCCCACACTGGCCACTCTCCCTTCCTCACCCATGTCCGAAGTGCTGGGGGTACGGCTACCCCCAAATGCTGAGCCCTGGGGCGTAGGGGCTGGGCGGCTGGGCTCCAGGCTCCGCTTCTGGTCCACAGGAAGGACCTGGGAAAGGAGGGGTTGCTTGGGAGGAAGCTCCTCTCGGGGCTCTGTCCACCTGCTGCGGGTGCTACAGCCAGGGCCCAGAGGCGGGACCCCTCAGAGGAAGCAGGCAGAGATGCGAGTGGGCATAGCCCTACGGTCTGGGAAGGCCGGAAGCCCTTTCCCCAAGAGGGGTGTGGGACAGGTGGGTTAGTCCCCCTCCCAGGAAAAGGGTGTACCTCATTGAAGAAGTTGGTTCCCCCGTGTCATTCTCTCCCCCTCAGGCCCCCATCTTGTTCCCATTCCCCTTCAGCCATGCTCACCATGGGGGTCCTGGGCAGTCCCTCCAATTGTCGGGGTGGGCACAGGAAAGGGTCAGAGGAGCCACTGGCTGCTCTTGCGTTGGGGAAGGTCCAGTTCTTGGCCAGCTGGACAGGAGGGGGCGGGCCCGGGTCTTCACAAGGATCTGTCCGAGGTAAGTGGAAGTGAGCAGGTGATGGCGGCGGGACAGCCCCGGGACAGCCCACTGCGGGGACTCACCATCGGGACAGGCCTGGTGGCCGCGGTGGCCCGGAGCGGCGGTGAGCAGCGCGGGGAAGGCCGGCATGCTGGGGTGCCGCCCGCTCACCAGGAGCTCCTCCAGGCCCGGCACCTCACGTTCCAATGTGTGGGCGCGGCGGGGGACTTTGGTCAGGGGTGGGGGCCGAGCTGGGTGCACCCCAGGAGGGGGTTCCAGTCGTGGAGGCTTGGTCTTGGGAAGATTCTTGCTGGGGGTCCCACTGCTGCCGTGGTCTGGGGGCGGGAAGGTCCCAATGCCACTGTCGAGGGTTCGCGTCAAGGAGCCACAGGCTGGAAGGGGAAGAGGAGTCACGGATGAGTGGCTGTGGGTGGCCAGGCCCCTCACCTCTGGCTTCCTGCCTGGCTCCGCCCTCCGTCAGGTCCCTTCTGGCCCAATAGGCTGTCATCCCCGCTGGTCCTCCCCTAGGTGTGAGGAAGGGGGTGTGGGGCAGGTACTCCCCAAGGGTGGGAGGCATCTGATTTGTGCAGTTCCAGGGCCCACCCTGTGCTTGACATGGAGATGGCACTTGGCAGGGCACCTGCTGCAGGGACAGGTAGGGGGAGGCAGAGGGCAGGTCTCATCCTGACCCCAACCCTGCTGACCTGTGAAGTGCGCGGTGGGCACCGGCTCAGCCAGGCTTTCCTCCGAGGGCAGCTCCTCTCGCCTCCCAGGCTCGCTGCTTGGCTGTGAGGGGCACAGGAGGCCTCAGAGCCCAATCCTCGCACAGCCCAGCCCCCTCCACAAACTCTGCCACTAGGTCCCCGGAGTATGGTCCCAAGTGCCCGCAGCTTGCCAGCCTTCGGGAAGCCCTCTACTCAGCCCGTACTCCCACCTCAAGCACCTACCTTCCCAGAAGGTTTTCCACAGCCCTGAAGAGGACCCACCAGGCCGTTTCGGGCCCCGCAGGCTGGCCAGGGGGTCTTGCAGTCAGAGGGCACTGGCTGGAAATCGCCATAGTCGGGTTTGGGTTCCCGCCAGTTCTTGGGTGGCAGCTCCTTGCCATCCACCCTGGGGGCAGCAGGGCAGACAGTGGTGAGGGAGGCTGGCCCCAGGGAGCCACCCACTGCTCCCCCCCGCCCCCCTGGAGAAGGGGACATAACCCTGGTGGTTGCCCATCTGTTCCTCCTGACACTGCGAATAGCAGTTCCTAGGGAAAACCCCAGAGAACAGGGGGAGTGGGAGAACTTTCCCAAGAACTAGGGATTAGTAGGTCCGAGACATCTGTGCAGGAGGGCAGGCCTGTCACGTCCAGGTCCTCCTTGGCTGTCCCAGCTGATTGCACTTGCAATCCAGGCCTCACCCTACCCAGGGCCCAATCCCTGCAGACCTTCTGTCTCATCTGGTCCAGATGGAGCAACTGAGATTGGTGGTGGTGGTGGTGGGGGGGGGTCTTCTCTAAGCCATCTCTAAGCTCCCGTTAAGTCTGCAGTGTGAGCCAAAGGGCAAGACGGGAAGGGGACCCGCCTTGTTCCACAGGTTAGTAATCCCCCAAGGGAAAGCCCTCAGCCCATTCTTAGAAACCAACATCCAACTGCGTGCAGGCACTTAGACGGGCTGCCTCAACTGATGTGGAGACAATCCAGGAAAATGCGGACTGTCAACTCTCCTCGAAAGGGGAACCAGTTGGGTCTCAGCAAGTTGGACATCAGGCAGCCAGAAAGGAAGGGAGTTCGGGTGCAAGCCCTGGGTTTTGGGTTTGCGTCCCTGATCTTTCCTGCAGGCCAGGCCACTGACCCCTAGATACTTTTACTTGTGCTCCTACCCCTTTGACTTCTGGGCAGCCCAAGCTCCCAGGAAAGGCAGTCCTAGCTCCAGGCCAGGGGGGGGTCCATGCAAGGGCAGCGCCCCTGGCCGCTGAGCACCTAAGAACTTGTCCTGGGCCCTCACCTGTTGAGCAGCTGCTGCATGAAGGTGTCTGCGCCTTGGTACATGCCAGCCAGTTGGCCTTGGACCTGCCCCAGCCCCGGGGCCGGCCCTCCAGGCCGTGGCCGGGCCCTGCTGCTCAGGTAGGCCTTCTCCTCCTCCAACGCCCGGCGCAAATCTTCTGCCTTCGCCATCAGCTTGGAGATGTTGAGGCTCTCGGCCTCCAGCTTCCGGGCTTCCATCTTGACTTCCTTCCGGAGTGGGGAGCACCCACCGGCCCCTTCCTTACTCTTGGTGGCCTCTGTGCGGCGGTTCAGCGCTGGCAGCTTGCTCTTCTTAAGGCCGAACCAGCTGGCGATGCTGCTAGTGTTGCGATGTTTGGCCTCGGTGCCCGGTGCCCGCTCCTGGCCCTGCAGACGCAGTACGTTCTCCTCGATGCCCTTCATGACCTTCTCCTCGATGGCCGAGTGTGGCACCCGCCCTTCAGGGCCCTGGCTTGGGTCAGCAGTGTCAGAGGCCGGGGATGTGGGCTGGGCTGGAGTGCTGCCATCTGCCCAAGGCGGGCCCTTCCCCTTGTCAGGTTTGGGGGGCTCCTTGGCGGCTGGGGGGGCCAAAGGTCGGGGCACCACCTTTGTGGGGGACTTGGAAGGTAGCTTTGTAGGGCTGCCATGGGGGCTCTTACTGGGCTTGCCCAGGCTGGGGGCTGAGGTTGGCACTTTGGCAGGGGTGCGGGGTACCTGGGGGCACAGAGCCCCTGCCAGCCGGGTCTTGGCCAGCTCCACTTTGGTGAGGCAGCTCCTTGGTGATACAGGTTCCAGGTCCACCCGGGCCCCCATGGAGTGGGATGAGTAAACTCGGGCCCCGGGGTCCCCCAGGATCCCAGGTTCCTGTTGCTTCAGGCTGCTTGTGCCTAAGGCCACTGCCCCCCGCAGAGCCCCTTTGGCTTCTGGCTGCTCAGGTCTGGAGGTGGGGGACACTGTGTCTCCAGTGCCTTCCCCTGATCTTCCCACTCCCCGGGCCTTCTCGGTGCCAGACCTGGCTGGCACCCCATTCTTCTCTGAGCCCTGAGGCCCATCAGGGCCCGTCTTCAGCTTCCCTAGGGCTGCCAGCCTGTCCCGCAGGGGCGTGTAGCCAGCATCCCCAGGGCGTCGGCCTGCCCCGTGGCTGGGCTTCTTGGAGGAGCTGCCTGGAGTCCTGCGGCCAGGATGGGGGGATTCGGAGCCTGCCTTCTCCAAACTCTTCTCCTGGGTGCTCCCGTAGGGACAGGATTCTGGGAGGCAAGGGCTAGGGGGAACTCCAGGGCTTCTGAGGATCTCAGGGGCCTGTGGCACCTCCAGAGTTAGTTGCGGGTAGGTGGGCACCTGCAGTGGGGATGGAGGTGGCTCTGGGGAAGGTCCCCTAAAGGTGCTCCGGGAAAGGTCCAGGATATTCTCATAGCAGGGAGACGCTACTGGTCCTGGGGACAGCGTGGTGGTCAAGGCTGCCTGGGGAGGTCTGAGCTGTGCAGAGTCCAGCGTTGTGGAGCAGGGTGATGGGCTGGTGGGTAGGCCCTGCGCCCCCTCTGGGGACAGCTCTCCTCCGCCCAGGCCCCTGCGGGTCAGCAGAGGGGAGGGGCTGCCGTCTGAGCCGCTGTTCCGACAGGGGATTCGGGAGTTTCGAGGGAGCTGGGGGCTGAGCTGGGGGCCTCCAGGGCTGGGGATCTTCTCAGAGGCTGGAGGCAGCTTTAGGAACTTGAGACCTCTGGCTGAAGAGGGCAGAAGGGGTCCCTGGGCATCCCCAGGAGAAGGGGGGCCAATTTGGAGCTTGCTTTTCACCTGAGATGAAGAATGGGGGTGGCCAGGCCGTGAGCCGAGGGGGGCATCCCCCGCACCCATGAACATGCTGAGGAAGGGTAGGGGCCCCTGGCCCTCTGAGGTAGCAGCAAAGCCCGGCCTGTAGGCCTCTGGGGTGCTCCCACCCCATGCAGACTTGGGGAGGCCTTTGGACTTGGACAGCT
Source organism: Scalopus aquaticus (assembly GCA_004024925.1). Classification (NCBI taxonomy): domain Eukaryota; kingdom Metazoa; phylum Chordata; class Mammalia; order Eulipotyphla; family Talpidae; genus Scalopus; species Scalopus aquaticus. The sequence continues at coordinate 51,765 of PVIJ01009456.1, forward strand.
GTGGGGTCCCTTGGTCTGGGGAGGTTGGCTGCCCAGGACCTGGGCGGTCCCCATTGAGAGGGCCTGCAGCTCCAGCCAAGAAGACCTGTAGGTAAGACTCTGTGTCCTCAAGGAGCTGGCCCAGGTTCAACTGTTTCCGGGTCAGGGCCCCAAGCAGAGTGTCAGGGCTGGGTGCCTCGTTCGGGTCACCTGCCTCATCAGAAGAAGAGGAAGAACTGCTGCCCGGGGCACAGCGGGCCTTGCAGCCAGCACCCTGGGCCTGGGGGGAGCCTCTACCAGGCCCCCAGGACCGTCCAGTACCCTCCTCCTCGCCCAGGCTCCCCAAGAGGCGCTCCCAGTGCAGCAGGCCTCCCAGGCTACCAGGGCCTAGTAGCAGGTAGGGAGCCCAGGGTGCAGGCTCAGGCTGGGGGGGGCCGCACAGCTCGCCGTTGATCGGCTCTGGGGAGCCTGGCCCCTCGCCTGGAGGCTGCCAAGGGGTGGCAGGTGCACACAGAAGCAAGGGGTCAGTCTCTTCCAGGGCTCTGAGCACCTCCAGGATCTGGGCTTTCTTTCGAAGAAACGGGGATAGGGCATCCAGCGCCGGGGCTGGGGTGGCTGGGGGTCCCAGGCCTCCTGTCCGAAGCGGCTGTTCCCAACACACCTTGGGGGAGAAATGGCATGAAGAGGAGACCATTTGCAGTGTGCTGGGAACAGAGTTGGTCTGGTTTTTTGTGTCCCCCAAAGAAACTGACACTCCTGGAACACGACAACTCAGCTTCCTTGAGGGTCACTGAGCCCTAGTTCCCATGACTGTTCTTCCTGGCACACATGGGTGTTCGGTGGGCACCCGGCCTCTTTCCTGGTTATCCCAACCCCCCATTCTCTACACTCCGCACTGCTATTTGGGGCAGCAGGCTGACATCACGCTTGCCCCAGGCGAGGGGGGCCTGTCCATTTCTTAGACTCAAGAGGGGGTTGTGATGTTGTCAAGTCCTATCAGTCACTGAAGGCAAAGCCCAGGCCTGCTCAGGTGAGACAGCAGACCTGCTGACCCGACGCCCCGGCAAGGGCAGTGGGAAGGCTTCCCAGGCAAGCCGTCCCCTGCTTCCGCCCGGTCCCTTCTCTGGCCAGTGCCGCCGGGTATAGTGGTGCCTACCAGGCTGTGGAGCCAGGTGGTGGAACCAGGCTGTGTAGATTCAAGTTTCAGGTCTAGCACTTAACTGGTTAGATGGCCTCTGGCATCTCATTGAAGCTCTAGGTTTATTGTACTGTCTATCAAATGGGGTGATAATTACGTCTAACTTCATAAAGTAGGTGCGACATAGGTGTGCACAGAGCAAGCATCCAGGAAGCACTAACCATGACACTGCAGTATGAGCCACCTGCTGCAAGGTCAATGGCTGGGGTAGGGATGTGTTTTTCTTGGGGTGAAGCTGACAGTTGAGGGTTCCATTTGTGGCCTGGACAAAGATCTGCAAGGGCAGGCAGCCCTCCCCGCTGGATTCCTTAGGAAACAGCAATGGAACATCGAATGACAAGACCTCTGTGTCCAGCCTTCCTACCTCTCTCTGCCCAGCACAGCGCCCAAGAGGCAGCAGAGTGGCTGATCCCTCGACGGAGCTCAGGGAAGGCGAGGATGGCGGCTCTGATGGAGGCTGGAGTGGGGCGAGTGGAATCTGCAGGAGAGAGACAGAGTTAGCACAGGCGCTATCCACACACCCTCATGCGTGAGGCCTTCCCATACAGGCACAGGAAAATATTCTTCCAAGTCTGAGCCTTCCGGGTGGCTCCTGGCCGAGTGCAGCTCTTATCACTCACTGTCCCCACCACTTGGTCAGAGAAGCCTTACGAGCTAGGGCCCAGGGAGAATGAAGACAGTGCAAGCCCAGGTGGCGGGGCTTTGTGGGGGAGGTGTGGGCCTGGTCAGGAAGCTCGAGGAAGGAGTGTCCCTTTCTCCTGGGTGCAAGGTCAGCGGCAGGCCGAAGCACGGTGTCCACCTCGGCTCCGGGATCACTCTGTTTTCCTGTAAAGCCTCCCATTCTGGAGGGCGCGCTTCAAGGCCCTTTTCTCTTATGACTGCCTGTGGCCCCAGGACAACAGGGATAGCTGAGGCCCAGGGAGGAGCCATTTGTTACCAGGTCCCGAAAAGAAATGGCAGGAGTTACTGCCTCTGTTTCCCCTAACTGGTACCCTGTATCAGAAAAGTAGTATTTATTTATTTTTTTAAGATTTATTTATTTATGCATACAAGAGCTGGGGTGTAGGCCAGGGGTGTGTATGGGGGTGAGAGGATTCACCAGAGGCAAACTGGGGAGCAGAACAGGCGGATTGACTGAAATACACTGCTGAGGGGAGCAGCCGAACTTGTGCTGCAGTGGCTGGTGATAGCTTCATAGGCTGAGACTTAACCCCTGTGCCACCAGGGAGGCCCCACAAAAGTAGTATTTAACCAGGGGCCAATACTCTCTCAGTACTTGCGAATGTCATTTCCTTCTAGGCATTTCCACTAGATAGGAGTCATCTTTAACTCCTCCCTCTGTCTCACTCTCCACAGCTTTTAAAACCTGTTCCAGTGTCACTCTGCCTTCCCCCTGGCCATCTCTGGTCACTCACTCCTTCAGGCAAGATCCCCGATGTCTCTGGCTTGAACTCTGTTCAGCTATTTCCATCTCCCTGCCCTGGTCTGGGGATTTTCAATCTCTTAATCACAAGACAACCTAAAGCATAATTTTTTTCAGGCTAAAGAATCTTTGTGCTCAAAGTCTCCTATGCCAGCCCCCTACTGGCGAGACAAGTCTGGCCCCTCTGCTGACATTCTGGGCCGGCCTGCCAGTTCTTCCTCTGCGACCGCTCCGGTTCTGTCTCATATACTGCTCCTTCCATCCACAGCCTTTGTTCCAGTCCAGCTGACCAGCCTGCTGCCTCTGAGGCTCCCCTGCTTGTTTCTCCCCAGTCCCTACTACACTTTAAATCGCCCATGCACCAAGGCCCAGGCCCAGTGGCATCTCCTTAAGGTAACCTGCCGCAGCCTATTTCTGACGGCCTCTCCCCTCTGCATTTGGCTGTCTGTAGACCTGTCTTCTCCCCCAACAGTGCCAGCCTTCTGGGGTTAGGCTCGCTCTGCACAGGCCAAGGCCTTGGAAAGGCCCCGTGATGCAGTCTAATTCCATACACGCTGGCAAAGGCGGCGCTCACAGGAAGCGCTCAATTAGCATTTGCTCAACAGAGCTTTCATCCTAGCGATGCACAGCCTGGCAAGAATGTTACAAATAACAGCCATTTATTAACTATCTACAGTGTGTCAAGAGCTAGATAGTATCTCATTTAATCCTCATGACAACCTGCAATGCAGGAATTTTTAATCCATTTATAAGGGAAAAAACCATGGCTCACAAGGTTGAATAGTTTTCCTAAGGTCATACCGCTAAGAATTAGCTAAGTTAGGGCTCCAACCCAACTTATGTGAAGCCAAGGTTCATGCTCTTTCCATTACGTCATGTCACCTCTAGGGAAGATAAATCCAATGCCTCAAACCCCAGTAGGTTCCAGAATTCAAGTAAAAAACAAACCATTTAAGGATGACCTGTGCTTCTGCTATCACTGAGAAGGGCACGGGCAGGGTGAGCTCAGCCAGTGTGGCCAGGCCTCTCGGGGCTACTGGGTGAACTCTGCTGTAGGGACAGACCAGCACAGGGTTGCTGAGTCACTGCCACTGATTTGCCCAGCTCTGCAGTGGCCCAGGGAGTGGGGGCTCCAGAAAGGCCATGCGGGGAGAGCCTCCTTTGTTAGGGGTCAGGCTTTCTAAGGAGTTGAGGGGCACGCTGCTCAGGCCTGCCTGGCTGGCACCAGACAGGCATGAAGCAGACACATACAGAGGTGCTTTTCTTTCTGTCAAGGTTGGGGTGGGGCAGGGTGTCCTAAGTGGCTTCAGAACCCACTGTTTACCTCAGGTGCTTGGTGTTGTTCCTAATCTTCCCACGCCCCATGTGTCCCCCTATCTATGGGGCTTCTTCTTTTTTTAAAAAGATTTATTTATTTATGCATACAAGAACTGGGGTATAGGCCAGAGATGAGGGGGGTGAGAGGATTCACCAGAGACAGAGTGGGGAGCAGAACAGGCAGATGGACAGAAATACAGTGCTGAGGGGAGCAGTGGGCGAGGCGGGAGAGGTCTGCTGCGCCATGTGGGAAGCTCCCTGGCCAGGGATGGAACTCGTGCTGCAGTGGCTGCAGACAGCTTCAGAGTGCTGAGACTTAACCCCTTGCACTACCAGGGAGGCCCCCTCCATGGGGCTTCTTGACAGACCCTAGTGACATTTTAACTGGGCAGGATTCACTCCTAAGAGCCTTCTCTCGGGTGAAGCAAGCATCAGGGCTGGAAGCAGGGACCAGCTCTGTGGCCACGCCTGTGTCAGTGAGGGAGCCCACACTCGGCGGAGGGGGAGCACCTCCAAGGCAGTGCCGCAACACCAAGCGCGGGCCCCTCACTCCAGGCCCCTCACTCCAGGCCCCACTCTGCCCCTGGCCCAGGTGAGCCACTCAGTGGCCAAAGGGGCCCCCGGGGAGCTTGAATAATTACATTTCGAGCCCCCACACCCTCTCACACAGGGGGGTAGCGAGCAAGAACCTTCTATGGCAATAAGAAAGGATGCCACCCAGTGGGGGGGGCACCTAGCAGGTGCAGGGCACACCAGCTTACGGAGGCTCAGGGAGCCTTTGCCCCACCTGAGGCTCAGATCTCTCAGGCAGATGGGCCTTCCTGGGATGGAGACGAAAGGCTGACCGCCTGCTTCAGTGTTTGTGGGAAAGAAGGGCCGTGATGATGATGGGGCGGAAGAGGTAGGAAGCTGAGCCAGATGTGGAGGGAAGGAGGATGGCTGGTGCCCACCTGAGGCAGGGAGCCTGTGGTGAGCTGGAGCTTCTGCTGAAACAGGGCGCTCAGCATCTGGTTCTGCCGCTCCAGGTCAAACACCCTCCTCTTCAGCTTGATGCACTCTTCCCGCAGGTCCTGTGGAGGGGGGGGAGAGACGGGTGGGTGGGGGGGCAGCGTCTGAGTACTCCCCGTACTGCCCTGCAACCTCCTTCCACGAGGAGCTGAGCCTGCCTGGGTTTGTAGCTATTGAATCTTCTGGGGATGGGAAATCTCTATAAAGTTTACACTCCTGGTAGCAGGTAAATCCCATTTCCTTTGGCATCTTTCCCATCCCGAAGCTGTCCAACTCCTTGCTACACATTAAAGAAGGGCCCATATAAGGCTAAGGAAGACCTGGGGGCAGAGTGGGGGGCAGAGTGGCCCACTTGCCAAGAAGTTTCCCACGGTCCTTGAGTAAATATTTAGATGCTGCCTTATGCTCACACCAACGCAGCTTTTGGGGTCATCACAACTTGAAGAAACCAGCCAGAGCGAGGATGAGGGAATGGCTCAAGTGCAAATCAAGGTTACCAAAGCTCAGAGACCTGGGCTCAACTAGCCCGCCCCTCCCACCAGGTAGAACAGCATGGCCCTGTCTGACTTGGGAAGGGGGGCATTGTGGGAGGGCAGCAGGATTACCCCCACCACTCCCTCTTTAGCTCCTGGCCGAGCAGCTTCAGGGTCCCCAGGGAGCACCTTTTCTGAGTACCCAAGATCTCAGGTATCTCCTCAGGGCATCTGGGTCAGAGGTGAGAATGTTGCCCAGGGACTCTTACCTTTTGGTTCAGCAGGGCCTGCACCACGTGATTGGCAACCTGGAGACAGAAAGCCCAGGGCAGAGCCATCAGCCACCCCAGTGTCTGCGTAGAGCAGACAGGCTGCGCCCCGCTTCCCGGCATCAGCCCCCTGCAGGCCCACACACCTCATCCAGACAGCGCTCGTAGGTCTCCCGCTGGTTTTCATTGGCCTGGGCAAGGGCTGAATTCTCTGCCTACAGGAGGGAGCAAGAGGGCAAAAAGGAGGCGATGGGGTGACTCTTTTGGGGACAGGGAGATAAGGAGTTTACTGGCAAAGGGAGTGGCCCTGGGAAGCCTGCACTGCTTCCAGGGCTCTGGCCAGCACTGCCACCCCCACCTTGCCCCAGGACCCACCTCCAACTCCCGCAGTCGGTGCAGGAGCTCCTGGCAGGTGCCTGGCTCCATGCCGCCATCACCACCGTCTCCTGGCCTCGAGCTCCCAGGACTCCCAGCCAGCTGGTCCATGGCATCCAAAGACATCAAGTCCCTCAAGTGAGAGAAGCCCCAGCGGGCTACTCCAGGGCATGGGGAGGTGAGTGGAGGGGGAGGGGGACAAAAAGGAAACTTGTCAGTATTCTGGGAGGTTAGAGCAGTGTGACCAGAGTACCAGGGACATTGTAACAAACATCTCAGGGTCAGGCTAGGCCTCCCCAGGCATAGGAGACACTCTTCCCATCCTAAGGACAGAGAGCATTGTTTTATAAGGCCCTGTAACTGCCCTCGCCCGATCACAGGTCACATGGACACCGGCCAGGAGCCCAGAGACCTGCCTCTCAGCGGAGCCTCAGGCTGGCAGGCAGGGGCCTCCGGGAGGCAGCGAAGGTAGCTGTGTGCCCAGGACTCCCTGCAAGCGCTGGCTCCTCTGCAGGGTCTCTTGACACCCTCTCTCTCTCTTAAAATTTTTTCTTTTTAAAGCCAAAACAAAGCACCCACCATCACCCATTACATCCATTGCACGCAAGCTCCCACTCCCTCCCCTTCACTTCTGGTAACCTCAGTTCAGCTTTCAGGGTCCACTAGTTTATTTTTATTTTGCTTTCGTCTGTTCATCTGCTTATATTGCACATATAAGAGAAACCATCCAATAGGTCTTTATCTTTCTAGTTTAATTTCCCATAGTCCCCTGGAGTTCCATTTTGCTGTAAATGGCAAAACTTCATCTTTCCTTATAGCTGAATAGCATTTGATTGTGTATGTATTCCATATCTCCATCCAATCATGTCAGCAGACACTGGGGCTGCTTCCATGTCTTAGCTATTATAAATAAGGCCACAATAGACATTGCGGTGCATGTAATTCTTCCAATTGACAATTTCACATTCTTAGGATAGACACCTGGAATTGGGATTGCTGGATTATATGGTAGTTCTTTTTTTTTTTTTTAAAGATTTATTTATTTATACAAGAACTGGGGTGTAGGCCAAAGGTATGGGGGTGAGATGATTCACCAGAGACAGAATGGGGAGCAGAACAGGTGGATCTATTGAAATACACCACTGAGGGGAGCAGCAGGAAAGACAGGAGAGGTCTGCTGCGCCATGTGGGTCGGCTCCCTGGGTGGGGATTGAACTCAGGCGGCAGTGGCTGGCAACAGCTTGATGGTGTTGAGACTTTAACCCCTGTGCCACCAGGGGGGCCCTTTTTTTCCTTTGTAAGTTTTTTGACAAAGGACTATACCACTTTCCAAAATGGCTACAACAATTTACACTCCCACCAACAGTGTGTAAGGGTTCCTCTTTCTCCACATCCTCACCAATAATCGCTGTTGTCCCCACTTTCCCTGGGCCAGTTCCTCCCTAGTCACTCTTCAGGGCTCCCGCTCCAAGCCTGGGTCAGCTCTGCACCTGCATGATTCTGTACTGTCTCCCCCAGGATGTCAGCTCTGACAGGGAAGGGACGCCACGTTTCCCTCACTTTTCATACGGTAAGAGCACACTTCATGGTGTGACACCTAGCATGGAAGAGATGGACTGACTAATGTGTCGCTGCCTAAACAGGACACAGCCAGGCTTCTGACCTGACCTGCATCGCGTCATGTGACCCCTCCCCCCAGCCCCCACCGAACTCTTGCCTCCATCACTGGTTTTATCTGACTGGTCACCCACTATAGTTCCGATTTCTCTGATAAGGCAAGAACTGATTTCCTTCTGCATAAATATTGCAGACATTCCCACTAGGTGGGAAACTCTTCCAAATGAAAATGGGGAGAAGCTCCTAGTCTGCCAGAGGCCACTGACCCATTGAAGCCCCCCAAAAGGGCCTTTAAGGCTTTTGGGCCCAGGAAAGAGCAGCCCTCCGCAGCTCAGCAGCCAGGCATCTGAGCACTATCTCCTGCATCCTGCACTGGGCACAGGCTGCCTCACCTGCCCCAGCCTTTTCCCAGCCTGCACCCCCAGAGCACACAGGCTCACAGCCCCTCACCTGTCTCTGCCCCTCACCCCGTCTGGCACCCTCACTCTAGCAGCCAGAATGGTCACCTTGCCTGTGGAGAAAGAGAGGAAGTCAAGGTCAGCCACTCATTCCGCAAGCATTTAGGGGTGCTGGGCCACAGGGATGACACGTCAGGGAAGGCTCTGCCTCCAGTGGGCCCTCCTCCTCCCAGGGGAGGCAGACACTACCCAGGTAAACCAATGAATGTGTGTCGGGTCCTGGTGAGGCACTGCGGGTAGCAGTGAAGCAGAGATGTGAGTGAAGTCTGGGGGAAAATCTGGAACAGAACTGTGGTCAGAGCAGAGGAAAGAGCCAGGGCAAAGGCCCCCTCACTGCCCTCTCTCGCAGGCAGCAATCACTAGTAACAGAAGGGAAGAAAAGAGACACAAAGCTTTACGACCCTTCCACAACACACACCTTCTTCACGCCTCATAACCACAAAAGGGTAGTCAACACCTGTATGTGAGGTGCGACATTCTGCATGTCTCCTCTGTGCCATGGTGTGTGGACACATTCTCAGGTGTCATCCCGTCTGATTCTAACGGCCTCTAAAGGGGGCACTGGCCTGGGTGAGGAAGCAGCCTCAGAAGCAAAGGACACCGCCTGAATCAAGTGTCTGCTCCACAAAACCTGGACTCCCCTGCCCACGCAGCCGCCTGCACCCAGGTTGTACCCCGAGCTCCGGAGACGGCCAGGGCACCGACTCCACAAAATCTGGGGGTGGGAACATCCAGCCCCCAAGTATGTGCGGGGAATGGAGTGAGACCATATCTGCAGTGTCCTGCATGACCTCAATAAAGGGAGGCTTCTCGTAGGGGGCCTGCTGACCAGGCACCATCTAAGTCCTGCCTCAGAACTGCTGCTGCCCACCTCTGCCTGTGAGAGGCGCCAGAGACACAGGCCCCTCTCCCTGGGGTCTCGGCAGCAGGGGCACCTGAAGATTTAAGAGTGGCCTCTATCCCGCCTTGGGTACCCCCCTCTTTCTTAGCCCCCCTTGCCAGCCCTTACTCTGCCTGATAGCCTAGAAAGAGAAAGGGTAACAGCAGAAGGGGAGAAGGCGTCTTTCTGTGTGACTGTTGTGTGTACAACCGGTGGGGAGGGGGTTTCTGAAAACCAGAGGCAAAGGAAAAACTGGAGAGTTATTTACAAATCTACAGCCACCTCAAGTCCTTTGTTATTTTAACATCATGAGACCATATTGTGTGTAACTTCCTTTGCTTAGAAGGTTATCATGTTTGATATGTTTAAAAATGGATAGGTATGGAAAAAAAAGAAAAATTTCAAGAAATATCCTCCTCACACAAATAGGGGTTAAAGCCAAAGGTGGCCTTGGGTTACCTCGACCACTCAATGGGTCCCGCCCCACCCCGAAAGGTCTATCTCTGGACCCCTGTGCCAGAGGTTCTGCTACTCTAGGAGGGACTGGGCCCCATGGATCACAAGCTTCTCCTCATTACTATTTCCCCAAAAGACACTTCCAGGGCATAGAGGGGCTGGGGCAGGACAGGGGTGCTGGGAAGGATGGAGGAAGGGAGTGGGATGAAAAGGGCAGGGTGTTCAGAGGCCAGAACAGGAAAAAATAAAGCTGGGGGCAGGCCTGTCTTTATGCTCTTCACACCACAATAAACACCAAACTAAGGGAAAAGGTGGTTTAGGAGAATCTCTTTTCCTAAAAAAATCAAAATAACAAAGTATCCAGGTTAGGCGTGAGGCCTAGGTTGTGAGGACCAGTTATGGATTCTGCACGTGTGGTTTCATGTGTTGAGGAGGGCAGGGATGCAATACACCCCCAGAAAGCCAACCACTGCCACTTCCCCAGTGTGAGCTCCTGTGGATCCCAGAGCAGGGAGGCCCGAGGCCCACTGTGACCTTGAGGAGACCTCCAATCAATAAGAACAGCTATGTCACGCAGGTCAGTCTATGTCCGCAGTCAGGCCTAGGCCAGGCTCCAGAAATGTCAGCAGAAAGCAGGCTGTGACTCAGCCCCACTCTGGGGAGAAGTGTTCTGTCAGAGCCAAGACGGACTAGCCAAGTCAGGACGAAAGGCCTCTCTGCAACTCCACGGCCACTAGCAGAGGGCAGGAGGCTGTCAGCCCGGCTTGTTGAAGAGTCACAAGGAAATGATTTACATTTACATTTGGTGACTAAGAGGAGCATATGCTGACTTGGACCAGGGTTTGAGGTAAAGATTCTAAGGTGAAAAGAAAACTTCTTGTATCTTTACCCTTCTCTAGGGAATATTAAGATGCTGAGGGGTAGTACCATTTCCAGCTCCCAATCTGAGCCTAATTGGAATTTCACCCTTCAGAAGTATGGGTTTTGGGCCTACATCTCATGAGAAAAAAATGGACCCAAATCAGTTCCCCAGTGGCAGTCCCTGCTGAGTGTCAGGGGGCCTCCTCTCCCCAGAGATGAGCACGCCTCAGGACCCACCAGCCCTACTCAGCTTCAGTGTGGAATAGAACTGAGGGCCCAGGGACCACCCCCCACCCCCCACCTCCGGGGTTTTCAGCATGGCTCTGGTTTCAAACATTCCTCTAGTGGGCTCACAACACATCTGAGATGTTGGATGTTGGGTCTGGAATGCATGATGCCAACCAGGCTGGGTGGAGCAAAGCTGCAGTGGTACGAGCTCTGGCTGGAACTGGAGGCCTCTCCAGCCAGAACCGCCTGTGGCCAGCCTGGTCCCCGACAACAGTCAGATTCTGAGGGAGCTACTATTTCCCCAAGAGACACATTCCTCCCTTCCGCCTGACATCTGGCCTCCCAAGATACAATAGCGCTTCTGAGAGGCATGTGTCCATGCGGATGGGAAGGAGAGGAAGAGCAAAGTCTCTTGGTCCATCTGAGGGTGTGGGGAGCAGTTTGTTAGCAGTCAGGGGCTGGGAAGGGGAACAACTGCTCAGGGGCCTCTGAGTAACTTGAGGACTTGGCTGGTTCAGGCCAACTATGGAGTGAATCTGGGTAACCACTGTCTCTTCAGCCTAGTCAGACATGGAAGCCCCAGAGAGACCTCACTGCCCTCGCCTTTCAGTCAGCCAGATCAGAGAGTGGGGACTGCAGCTTCCGTACCCTCCCCACTCAGGGCTCAAGCAAGACTCCTCCCTGAATTCAGAGTCCAGGCCAGGGAGTAAGGGGCCAGTGAAGTGGCAACAAGCCCTCGTCCTCCTATGCTCCCTCATCTGGGCCCTTAGCCCAGCCCTCAGGCCCTGATGAGCCCCTCACTCACCAGCTGTTCCCCCCCCCACCCCAGGGGAACAGCCGGGGTTGTTAGGGAGAGCAGCCGGACCAGGAGGTGGGGGAGGGGTGGGCAGCTGTGGGAAGGCAGAGAGGAGCTCACTTGAATAACAGAACTGATTCCTAAAACAAACCAACCGTTTCCCCCTCTGCTCCCCCCACCCCCCAGCTGCTTTCTGGAATCCCTGTCACACCCAAGGGTCCATTTGTAAAGAGCAACTCTTGTGCCCAGGGCAAACACTCCTTTCCAGCCAAGCTCAGCCCTGGGACCTGGTGGGAAGGGATATAAGGACTGAGGCCTTAGGGCCTTCCTGGCCTAAAAGTGGCCACCTTAATCCAGGGCCCACAGTATCTCTTAGCTGTAAGAACTCCAACTGGTCTCCTCCCCCCTCAGGGAAGCAGGGCAATAAGAATTCCTCCCCTCTTCCTGACAACTGGCCCCCAAGATACAATAGCACTTTGAGAGGCGTGTGTCCGTGAGGAAGGGGCCCATGCCTTCCAACTTCCTCTTCACAGGCGCTCCATGAACCTCTGTATCCCAGGGTGAGTTCTTTTAAACAGGCAATAGGATCTGTCTCCTGCCCTTCCAGGGAGGCAGGTGGAAGATCAGTCATGCTATGAGCCCAAAAGGCTTACAGATTTCAACACCCTTTATCCCCTCACCCCACCAACCCCCTAATCGTATTGGATCCTTCCTGTTCCCTGTCCACAGCACAAAAAGAGCAGCTGCTGGGGGTGGGGATAGGGAAGGGGCTCCAACACAGACACAATGGGTTTATTTTTAGGGCCACATGCCAGGGGCTCTGCAGCCAAGAAGCCTAGGCCCCACTCCCAAGCCCAGCTGGGCCCAGCTGAAGGTACTGCAAAAAGCTTCAGACCAGAAGGCAGAAGCCTTAGTCTAGTCCCAACTCTGCAATCACTTGCTGTGTGACTTCGGGCAAATCACTCAGTGTCTCAGGAACAAATTCTTTCATGCCAAGTGGAGATTGTTCTAGAAAACAGTAATTCTCAAAGATGGGGCCCCAAGCCCTTTTCAAAGGAGTTCAGAGTGTCAAAATAATTTTTTATAATACTACTAATACATTATTTGCCTTTTTAATTCTCGTTCTCTCATGAGTATGTAGTGGCATTTTCCAGAGACATGATAGGCGATATCACAATAGACTGAATACAGCAGCAGCTATGAGAATCCAGTTTCCCTCTGCTAAGTCAGATATGACAGATTTGCAATAATAATAATGCCATGTTTTTCACTATTTTTTGTTTCATAAAACAATTTCTATTCATAAACTATTAATATGTAGTAGGCTTATTATTTTTAAATGCATTAGGTAAATGGTTAGTAAATAAATGCTTAAAACCCTCAGTTCTAATTTATATGACAGTGTCAATAGGTAGAACTCATAGAAATGAAAGCTCTTTGGGGTCCTCAAAAGAATGTAGAGGGGTCCTCAGGCCAAACAGTTTGAAAGTCACTTTTCTAGAACAGTGTTGTCCAGCAGAACTTTCTGCAATGATGAAAATGGTTTTTTTGTGCTAATACGGCAGCCAATAGCCATGTGCCTATTGGGCACTTGGACTGTGATGTGTGACTGAGGGATTCAATTTTGAATTTATATAGCCACAGATAGCTAGTGGTCACTGCACAGGACAGTGCAGTTCTAGAAGATTCCTGGGATTCCTTCACTTGCACATTCTAAGCCAATGCTTCTTTCCACAGAGACTAGAGGCTGGGGCAGGAGAGGACAGGACTGGCCCCTCACTCCTGTCCCTGGGCTTTTGCTCACACTATTTCTCACTCTTCTTGCAAAAGGACACCATCTCAACCAGGTCACCAGCCCTGCCCGCACACCGACGCCAGGCTGGCTGCTGGAGCTGCTCTTCTTCTCCACAGTGACTGTGTCGCACCTGCTCTACTCTCCTCAAACGCCTAGCCGATCACCTCCCCTTGCTTCCTCAGAGGATTAAAGCCAGCAGAGGGACCCCTCAAATCTCCCACCACCACCCTCCCAGCCCCAGAGGCATCCTCTGCACCTGTCCTTCTCCAGTCAAAGCAGAGGGGTTGTCCGCGTCCCAGCGTGCTGGCCCCGTCACGTCTCCATCATCTATGTCCTGAAAGGATCTTTCCCATCTATCTTTAACACTCAGACATCTTTCATGGTGAAAACAACCTCCTCAACATTTTCCCAGATACTGCCCCCTCTGCCTTTCAGAGCCAGACGTCTCAACACAAACACATAAACAAACAAAAACCATCCTCAATCCTATTTCCTCAGCCTGGGTCAACTTCAGCAGCAATTGCCTTACTGCCAAATCCTAACACCTTCTGTCCCATTTGCACCTCAGGCACAGGTGCCTCTGGGGGTCACTTCCTCCTTTAAAGCCTGAGACACAGTCGACACCCCATACAACTCCCCTTTAAGGAGTACAACTCAGTGCTCTGTAGTATATTCAGAAATGTGCGATCCTGACGAGGACATTCTAGAACATTTCATTATCCTTTAGCTAGCATTGTGTTATCCCCAACTCAGGGCAACCACTCATTTATTTTCTGTCTCTACAGATTTCCCTGTTCTGAACATTTCGTATGAATAGAATAATGTAATAGGCGGCCTTTAGCGACTGGCCTCTCTACACCATGTGTTTTCAGGCCCCCTCCTCTACGCTGAAGCAGCTGTCAGCATTATGGTTTCATGGTCGAATAACCGCCCATGGTATGCTGCCATTGACTTATTCATCTAGCTGGTGATGGACACTTGGACTGCTTCCACTTCTTGGCTCTTAGGAATAATGCTGCTATGAACACTCATGTAGAAGTTTTAGTGTGAACATGTTTCTACTTCTCTTGGGTATATTTCCTAGGAGTAGAATTGCTGGGTCATCTTAGCAACCTCGGGATGGCCAAACTTCCAAAACAGATGCACCACTGGATGCATCTGGATTTTCTACAATCCAACCAACAGGGGTCCAGTTTCTCCACATCCTTACCACTTGCTATGGTCTCATCTTCTGATTCTAGTCACCTTACTGGGATGTGCTATCTCATCGTGTTTATGATTTAGATTTCCCTGATGAGTGATGCTGAGCAGCTTTTCATGTGCTTATTAGACATCTGTATATCCTCCTTGGAGAAACATCTACTCAGAACCCCCATACCATCCATTTTTTAAATTGGGTTGTCTTTACCATCAAGTGATCAGAGTTCTTTATATATCCTGGATGGAAGTCCCTGATTAGATACATAACTTATAAATACTTTGCCCCATTCTGTGGGCTGTCTCTTCACTTTCTTGACAGTGCTGGGCCCCTGCCCCCATGCTTTCCTTGTCCAGCACTCTCCTCTCACCCAGCCCTCATGCACCACTACTTGTGTGTGTGTATATATTTAAAAGAACCAACACTGGTCCAACCACTATGGAAAGCTGTATGGAGATTCCTCAAATTGCTAAACATGGAGCTCCCATACGACCCAGCAATACCACTTTTGGGAATTTACCCAAAGGACACAAAAACACTAATCCAAAAGGATACATGCACCCGTATGTTCATTGCGGCACTATTCACAATAGCAAAGGTATGGAAGCAACCCAGATGTCCAAAAATAGATGATTGGATCCAGAAGATGTGGTA
>PVIJ01009457.1:0-66748 GCA_004024925.1 Scalopus aquaticus
GGAGGCGGAGGGAGGGAAGGAAAAGGGCACAAAATGGAATAGAAAAGAACACAAGGTACCATGGAGATGGATCACGGGTGAATTGGTGGTGGGCTACCCAAGGGGAATACAAAATGTAAAAGACATAAATAACAATAAAAATATAAAAAAAAATTTCCTACCATAAAGAGGTTTAATTAAGGTTTAATTAAGAAATTATAATAAAGGTTTAATTAAGAAATTATAATAAAATCTCAGAAAAATATGAAATATTTTGGTTTCTTTGAAAATGTGCCTTTTTCTAAATTAGTTCTGCTAATTAATTGAAGAATATGAATGTGGAAGGGGGTGGGAGTGGGAGCAGGCTAAGAACAAAGAGGGAAGGAAACACAATGGACTGTGGCAGTGGGTGAACTACGATGGCAATGCCTGATCGGGGTATCCAGATATTATAAAAATTAAAAATAAATTGCTTATTTTTTAAAGGATATAATGCATTTGCCTTTTTTTTTGTCATACAGAAAAAAAAAATCTACTAAGTTGACCCAACTTAGGACATTCCACAAACAAGTACCTCTACTGCAAAATCAGACTATAAAATCCTCCTCAAGAAAGGCAGTAAATATCATGAAAGAATAAAACAAAACTTTGTTTTTATAAAACATATTTATAGACTAAGTTACTGTAGACTTTTTAAACAATTATTTTTAAAAGTAAATCCTAATTTGAAATAAAAGTTTAATTGGTCATTAGTTAAATGACAGACACTTATTAAAAAATCATATTAAGTTATTAAACTCATATCAGTTTAAAAAATAAAGATATAAGTTATATCTACATCATCTTATTCAAATTAGACTAAGCTTGGAATGTATAATTTTGTCCATTTTGCTCAATGAAGCAGTACTGTGCAAGGCCTAGTCTCATTCCAATTTATCAAAATTACTACAAATTCTGAGATCTTCGAAGACTTCAAAGAGTTCGACATACACAAACCAGTTATTTACCACATCAACAAAAGGAAAGATAAAAATGAGATGATCAAATCAATAGATGCAGAGAAAGCATTTGGCAAGGTTCAATATCCATATATAATAAAAATTCTCAAAACACGGGGATAGAGGGAACTTATGTCAACATAGTAGAGGCCATACATGAGAAAGCCACAAATAACATCGTACTTAAAGGTGAAAAACTGATAACTTTTCCTCTAAAATCAAGCAAAAAACACACATGTCCACATTCACTATTACTTTTCAGCATAGCATTAGAAGCTCTAACTTAGGGCCTCCATGGTGGCACAAGGGGTTAAGTCTCAGCCTATGAAGGAATCAGCAGCCACTGCAACACTAGTTGGATCCCTGCCCAGGGAGATTCCCACATGGCACAGCAGACCTCTCCTGCCTCACCCGCTGCTCCCCTCAGCAGTGCACTTCAGCCAATCTGCCTGTTCTGCTCCCCACTCTGTCTCTGGTGAATCCTCTCACCACTCCACACCTCTGGCCTACACCCCAGCTCTTATATGCATAAATAAATAAATCTTTTCAAAAAAAAGTTCTAATTTGGAAGATCTAAACTCTAGGTCAACTAAGCCAGAGAAAGTTGGAAAAGAAGTGAAAACCTTGACTATGTGAAGACAACATGATAACAAACATAGAATACCCCATAAGACTGCACTAAAATCTATTAGAAACAATAAATCAGTATAATGGAGGAGCAGACTACAAAAATCCATATATAAAATCTTTTGTATTCCTATATAGGCACCAAAAAAACCAGAATAGAAAGAAATCAAGAATGATATACAACCGTATCAAAAAGAATTAAGTACCTACAAATAAACATAACAAAAGAAGTGAAATAATTGTCCAATGAAAACTGATAAAATAGAAATATTTCTGCAGTATACAGATATTAGACTCTCTGTGAAAAGAGTAAAAGCTTCAAGGGTTAGTTGTAAAAGTTAAAAGAAAAAAGGGAAAACTACTTTTGTTCAAAACTATAGTGGAAACATTCTAACTGCAGACTTCTTCAGATACATTACTAGGGGAATTTTCAACCTTTTGGTCTGCCCTACAAATCTTGAACTTGCGAGCCACAGAGTTGTATAACCTAAAATCTTAAAAAAAAAAGCAGTCTTGCTCTCCCCCCCCACACACACCTCTCTCTCTCTCTCTCTCTCTCTCTCTCTCTCTCTCTCTCTCTCTCTCTCTCTCTCTCTCTCTCTCTCTCTCTCTCGTGTGTGTGTGTGTGTGTGTGTGTGTGTGTGTGTGTGTGTGTGTGTAAGAGAGAGAAGGAGGGAGGGAGGGAGGGAGGGAGGGAGGGAACATACTCTGTACTTCTTACTGGACAGTATAAACCAAGGGAGGTGGGGAAGAGAAAACAACACATATCTGAGTTTCTAATACCGCATGAATATATCCCAGTTATCTCAAATATGTTACATTAATACACTAATTAAACTATTGATTTGAAAGTATAACACAGCTACATGAAACAAAATCACAACCACTCTGTTGGTGAGCGTATGAAAAACAAAAATGCTCATGTACTGTTGGAGGGAATGTAAATCAGTCCAGTGTCTATGAAAAATGGTAAGGAGGTTTCTCAAAATACTGAAAAATAGATTTACCACTCGAACCAACAATTCCCCTCCTAGGTGTCTAGTCAACAAATATAAAACATTAATTTAGAACGAATATGCACTACTGTGTTCACTGCACTACCATTTACAACAGCCAAGATATGGGAAAGCTTTGTATGCTGAACAATGAATGAATCAATAAGGAAGCTATTGTAAATATTGTTACTCAGGTGTAAAAAAAAAAAAATGAAATCTTGCCGTATTATGCTAAGTGAAATAAGTCAGAAGAAAGACAAATTCCTGATCACTACACTCTCTGGAAAATAAAGAAACTAAGCAAAGGAAACAGACAAAACCAGAAGAAAAACCTCTGGAATCGGGTTGCAAAACTGAGTTTGGAAGGAGGTGGGGAAGTGGATGGTTGTTCAGTGGACCACGATAGAGGTCTACTGGTAGGCTGGTGGTAGTAGTGGTGTGGTGACATATATTTGAAGGCATGTGACCTGTAAGTCCTAAAGGATATAGAAGGCTATTAATCAACACCATCGCAATAAGATAGAGAGATAAAGATAGAGAGAGGTGGAGATAGAAAGATGGGAAAGAAGCAGGAGTAGGGAAGCGAGGTGATAGTAATGTTAGGAGGAGAAAAGAAGTAAAAACTGAAGTAACACACTATAAAGCTTGCTCAGATATATGAGCAAAAATGGGCTTGAAGCTGAAATGCTTACCATAACATTATAGCAGTAAATGACATCCACAGTAACACAGGAATATCATAATAATTGAATAAGCATTAAATATTGATGTCATGATTGCAATTAGTTTGTAGACTGTAAGAAAGTAGTATGAACACAAATGCACATGATATGAAATAAATCAAGTTGGTACATACTTGTAACAAAAAATTTTTTTGTAAAAGTACAGCTATCAAATGCAGCAATTTTCTCCTGCAAGACTACAACCAGGATCCTAAAATGAAGGTAGAGAAAAGAAAAAGCGAGTATAAAAATTCCATAAAATTAATCATTAATAATGCAAATCGAACAACACAATTTTTAAAATAAAAACTTCTTAAAATGCTTAGTCTAGAAATATTTGCCATTAAAATGTAAATACATGTAATATTTTAATGCATTCAACACAGACATAATTAGAAGAAAATTAACAGACCTCAAAAATTTATTTTCCTCTAAATAAAATTTTACTTTTATTCATTATAAATCAAATAAATCTATCGTCATTAAGAATTTATGCAATCAATAAGCTGCTGGATATTAACAAAACATGTTTTCAAGTCCGTGCTCAGTGATGTACTTAAAGATAGAATGTATATACGTTACTTGACACGTAAAATGATTGCTGAATATCCCAACACAAAGGCAGAAAAAAGAGATAACTGCTATTCATTACAGTGGAGTCATTACTGATTGAAACAATATATTAAAATTTATTCCAAATCTATATGAACTATATTTCTCCTAGAATCCAAGATTCTCAAATGTCTAAAAAAAAATATAGTTACAACTTTCTTTCAAAACTGAAATTCTCAAAATACATCCACCAAGTTATTTTATGTACCAGAATTTAGAGTACTGTTCCTTGCAGTACAACAATAAAATGGATTTTTTCAAAAACATCATATAAAAAACTGTAGTTATAGTTAAATAATTAACATAACTATAGTACATGTTTCAAAATTTGGGAGAGGTAAATCTAGAAGATGTTAACAATGACTGGGAAGAAGGAAAGTGTTGTATGTACCTTGTGTGTTTATTATTACTCCTGTTCCCTTGCTGATGCAAAAAAATCCTTAACACTGCTGTCAACACATAATAAAGGATTCTGTCACAGCATTTAACATAAGAAATCAGCCAATCAACAGGTGAAAAGGCTTCAAAAACAATAAGGAGGTGACAAACTCAAAGGAGGAAAAAATGCGCCAAAGACAAATAAGAAATGGAAAGGTTTTCATATGATCCAGCAGTTTGTCCCCCAAATTTAGCAACATGCAAAATGATTTGCATGGCGGGGAGTTTTAGTTTATTATGAATGCTTTAAGTTCAAAAAACTATGTATGCCAACTAGATCTGATTTCCAAAATTAGCCCCAGAAATCCCTGGTCAATCATGTTTGACATTTATAGGGTAATATCAAAGCAGTATCCTGAAATTGATACAATAGTTTTTTCTCAAGCCTTCATACATTTCAGACTCATACAATTTCTAACTGAAATATTAAAAAGTCAGTTGTAACTGTATTTTCATATGCATCATCCAGAAATATAGTACTTAAAACAAATGTAGATTGAGAAAACCCCAATTTTGCCCTATATAGCATCAGTAAATAAAAATACTTTTTGAGTAATTGGACTTTCTGTTTTCTAGTATACACAAGTAAACTGCTATCTATAAATATAATTTGTACGTACATGATTTTTTTAAAGGCATTCAAGTTTCTGTTTGGTTAAATAATATGCAATCTATGTCATGAAAGCAGAAAGGACATTTGAAGAAGAGCTAGCACTATAGTTTTCCAGGGTAACTATATTATCCGCTAGATCTACCTATTCAACAATGGTGATTTTGAAAAATTGGATCTCTCGTGGGATAATTATATTATCTCAGCAATAACAGTGTTTCCCTCATATCCTATAATTTTGAGTTTGATATTTAAGTTTAAATATTCATAATAATTAGATTTTCAATATGAATTGCAAAGTAACACAGAGCGGCTTTTCTTTTTCATGTTTTATACTTGAATTCAAACACTTTTATCATGAGTATCAAAAACCATATGTTCTTTAGGTTACATTTGTCAGGATATATCTTTACCCTTACTTTCACATTCAATTTTTGAAAGGAGTCACTTTATGAAATGCCCCTTTAAAATCTAACCTGAGTCTTTTATCATAAAATTTATTTTACATTGATAAAGCATAAAACAGTTTATTTTCTATGTTCCATATGCTTACATTTGATGAAATGGAAGATTTATAGCTTGCGTCTATGACCTTGATCATAAGTCTTCATTTTTCTCAAATATAAAAGGAAACTATTGAGTAACAGAAGATCCTACGGTCCATTTCTCCTCTAATGTTCTTTGATTACATAAATTAATTCTTCATTATCACTAAGTCAGGTAGAAGTTCAACCCACAGCTGTATTATTTTACTAGCAATTTTAAAAAGATTTCAAAAAGGAAAATCTATTCCCTACTTTAATGCAACTATGAAGTTTGAAGGTATAACAGTATTTATTTATTTTTTTTTACAGTGTGATTTGTGAGAATTTTTTTTCTAATATATATTTTTATTGTTATGTATATCTTATACATTTTGTATTCCCTTTGGGTAACCCACCACCAATTCACCCGTGATCCATCTACGTGGTCCCTTGTGTTCTTTTCTACTCCATTTTGTGCTCTTCTCCTCCCCCTCACCTCACTCCCCGCAAGTGTCTCTCCTATTTGATTTCCCTATAGTCCTGGGTATAACAGTATTTAAAAGCGTTTTTTTGTAGTTCAGAACTATGCTTTGCTTTGGTGAACAGGAAAATTAAATTTCACATAATAAACCAATAAACACATAGACACATATAGACATATCTAAAAGTCATGTTATATATATAAAAGGCATCCTCAGGGCAATAGCTAACCTTTATATGTTTGTTCAGATGGTTTCTATTCTTTTCCATTTCAATTTCTAAATGCTGGTTATGGGTCACTAAATTTAATTTACAATTCACTAAAGGATCAAGAATGAAAGTTTGAAAACATTCATTAAAAAATCTTATGAACTATTCCATTTGCTTGGTGGTGCAACAGTTAAAGTCTCAGCGCTATCAAGGTATAGCCAGGCAATGCAAAATGAGTTTGATCCCCAGTAAGGGAGCTTACCCACATGGCACAGTGGACCTCTCCTGCTGTGCCCACTGTTCCCGTCAGCATTGTATTTCAATAGGTCCACATGTTCTGCTCCCCACTCTGTCTCTAGTGAATCCTCTCACCCCCCCCCCACACCTTTGGCTTACACCCCAGTTCCAGTATGCATAAATAAATCTTTAAAAGAAAACTCAGAGGTGTTTCTGAGACTGTTTTTTTTTTTGAGTCAAAGATAATCAATGATATTTGTAGAGTTATACATACCTAGGAGTTACTTTGTAAAAAGAACACATCAAAAAATACATACCGCTTGTTGCAATGGAGATCATAGATTGGTGTCTTAAACTGAATAGACTTGACCATTTCCCCAGTACGAAGTGAATATAGATCCACACAACAGTACGGTGGGCTTGTGCTAAAAAAGAAAAAGGAGAGAGCACTCATTATTTTCTAAAAGGTCAAAGGGCCAATAAATTACACTCTGTTATTAACATAATTTTAAAACCCCTTAAGAACACAATGTGACAAACTGAATTCATCTATAAAGAAAATATATTCAAATCAACTCTCAGGAATGCAATAATGGGGATGAGGGAAATGAAACTCTTTCACAAATTAATACTACACATAAGAAATATTACATAATTATCTCAAAAAAATACAGAAGAGGCTAATAAAGTTAAAACCATGTTTAAGCTAAGAAAAATTTGATAAATCTGCTAAAAGATGACAATGTTAAAGCAAAGACACTGGGGGTCTCCCTGGTGGCACAGGGGTTAAAGTCTCAGCATAACCAAGTTATCAGGATCTCTATCCTGGACAGGGAGCTGACCCCCCATGCCACAGCAGACCTCTCCTGTCTGGCCCCCTGTTCCCCTCAGCAGTGCATTTCAGTAGATCTGCCGGTTCTGCTCCTCACTGTGTCTCTGTTGAATTCTTCACCCCCTGTACCTCTGGCTTACACCTCAGTTCTTATATGCATAAATAAATAAAATAAATCTTAAAAAAAAAAGAGTAAAGACAAAGGAGCCAGAAAGGCTCAGATTCAAATCCAAAAAGTACAGCCATGTCTCATGAATATACATCAAAAGTTCCTCAACAAAATATTAACAAGTCAAATCCAGTAACAAGAAACCAAATGAGGTTTACCCCAAAGTTACTGGATTGTTGAATATAAAAGAACTTCTTCAAACCTATGTACATTCTCAAAAATCTACAAAATGAACACATTGCATGAAAAATCAGGAAGGAAAAATACAAAACTAATCTTACCACTCTTATTTCACACTGACAAGACGATTATAATATCCTTATAAAATTTCACAAAACATGACTGAGGAATTTACTTTAAATGAATGAGATTTATTATCAATTTGTAATGACGACTATAGTAGGAAATATCACTGCACATCCACTAGAAACTTTTCAAAATGACACAAAATAAAGGGTGTCAACAAGGGTGTGCGGAAAATGGAATCCTGTGCACTACTGGCGGGACTATAAATTATACTATGGAAAACCGTAAGCAAGTTTTCCAAAAATATAACCAAATGGTTAAAAATATAACCATTGTATGATCTAGCAATTCCACTTTTGGAGACACACTGGAAGGAAACAAACAAGCTGTAACATTATTTCTATAGCCCAGAAACAGATGCAACGATTATGGATGATGAATAAAGAAAAGGTGACAAACACACAAATATTATTCAGTCATAAATAAGGAGATCTTGCCATTTGGGACAACATGAATAGACCCTGAGGACATTATGGTGAATAAAATATCAAACTGAGGTAGATGAAAAGTGAAATCATCAAACAGATTACACACAACAGATTATTAGTTGTCAGAGACAGAGGATGTAAGGTTGCTAACATGGGTGAAGGTGGTAAATAAAATGTGTAGATACATAAGTCCCAGCGATTTAATATGCAGGATGGGTGACTATAGTTAACCAACATCTGGTGCCTATTTAAAAGTTGCTAAGAGAACAGTTCTCATGACAAGAAAAATAATTAAAATTGAACACGGTGAGAGATGTTAACTAGGCAATGTTATGATCACTGAGCAACACACACATCTAGTGAATGATGCTGCACACCTGAAGTTAATATAGTGTTGTCAATTATAGCTCAATTAAAAAAGATAATGTGATACTATCTAATATAGACAAATAGATGAAGGGAACAGAACAGAAATTCATGACTAAAATCACATATGACCAATTGGTTTTCATCAAAAAGACGATATAAGTAAATAATTAAAGGATAGGCTTTTTGAACAATTGTTATTAAAGGAACTATATAATTGCATGGGAAAAATTATTGTGTCCCATATATTTTATTATGTGTACAAACTAAATCAAAATGCATTATAGAGCTAAAATTATTATTCAAAACACACAGCTTCTGGAACAAAGCTAGCAGAGAAATACTTTTCTTTGAACAGGAAAAAGAACACCTGAATGTGGCAATAATTGAGAACACAGAAATGACCAAAACTAAAAACTCTTAATTTCTTAATAGAAGAAAATGAAAAACCCCTGTTGTAAGAAAATACTCTCAAAAGATATATCTGACAAAGATTTTTGTCTAATATATATGATAAAAAACTAAAAAGAATCTTATCACACAAAACCAAAATTACATGTACCACATTTTTTTTAAATGGCCTTAATATGTGGGAATGCAAATTGGTATAGTCAATTAGAAATATTTTAGCAGCTTTTTATAAACTACACATACTATATGTCACGCCTAGGTTATTTCCTATTCATAATAACAAAAAAGTTAAATATCAATTAAAGGTGAACTGATAACAAATACATTGTAATATACTGACAGAATGGAATGTTCTTCAGCAACTTGAAAGAACTGCCCATACAAAACATAGTATATCAAAACCATTATGCAGACATAAAAGTCTACATAATGTATGAGTCCCTTGCAATGAAAAGTTGAAACTAAAAATAAGAAGCACATCAGTGGTTTTTAGCGCCCAGGAAAAGAGCAAGGCTACAGACTACAAAGTGGCATGAGAAACATTTTGAGATGACGGAAATTATTACGGTAGTTACTTACTCAATGGGACACAACTGACAAAACTAGAAGTAGGGGAACATCCAGTAAACTAACACTTAATTCTCAGACTCACACAAAGCAAAAATTCTTTTGTTAATGTTCTAACTAATTAATCCGGTGCTGTGCTCAGAAGCAGTGTTAATAATGAATGAAATCTAACATTTTGCCAGAGCAATTGGGAAGGAAAAACAGCTTGTCACCTTCAATTAGCAACTTATTATAGCTATTACACTAGAAACTTGAATTCTGCTTATTTCACTAGCATCTATTCAGTGTCACACTGTGATTCTTCTGCAGAAACAGGAAACAACTGCTATGAAGACTCTGTTTAGAGTCTGCTGAACAATACTTGGTAGAACTGAAAACCCTGTGTAGGAAGGAAAACACTTATTCAATGCCTAACCAAAAAAGGTAATTCTTTTAAAAATGAGCTTTCAGAAAGTCATACATTGATAAAGGAGTCATACTTCCTGCCAACAACATAGTTGTATACATGCCTGACATGTCCTTTTGTTCTCAATATTCTCTTTAAAAGCATTGCCCATCTCCCTCAGACATAGCAAGACAATCTTAATTTTCCTCTTGGGTAGGTTGATGAGGACGCTTTTTATAACACTGGCAGTGTAGTGTGTATGTCGCCTAACAGAAAGGATTTGTGTGATACTAAAATACACAAACATAAAACAAGCTTTTACTTTGTACTCTAGTAAACACCAAAAAAGTGCCAAAAGAATCTGTATATTGGGGGAGAGCCTATACTTCTAAAATACAACATTGTAAGCCGATGCTTTCTCAGTAAAATAAATAAGTAAACGTCATTAAATACAGGAAAAAAGAACGTTGTATTTAGAGTGGGTCTTCATTAGATTTCTAGAGTTAAATGGACTCATATTTTTTGTAGTTTGGTGGCTAACATTTAAACTAAGTTTTTTTTTTTTAATTTTTTTTTTTTTTTATTTATACATACAAGCTGGGGTACAGGCCAGAGGCGTGGGGTGGTGAGAGGGTTCACCAGAGACAGAGCGGGTAGCAGAAAAGGCAGATCAGAAATACACTGCTGAGGGGAGCAGCGGGCAAGGCAGGAGAGGTCTGCCGCGCCATGTGGGATTCTCCCTGGCCGGGCGTTGAACTCGCGTCACCGCTGCCTACAGCTCCACAGCGCAGGGCTTAACCGCTGCGACACCGGGGAGGCCCCATTTAAACTAAGTTTTAACTTCACTTCAAGAAAAACTTAATAGTTCCATATAGAAAATTGAGAGCCAAATTTACAACGTAACTGAATCTACTGCAAGCAAACACAGAGACTGGAAGAAAAGCAGGAATGATATAATTTATATTATCAAATGCTTGATTAAAGAACCAACACACCTTTGCTTTTCCAAGACTTAAATATCAACATGCATAATGAAAAGTAACTTAGTACTTTCATGAGGAATATAATAGAAATTAATGCAAATTCTCCTTAACTGAATGTCTCTTTACCTAATCAATTTGGTTTATAATAACTAGAGATGTGCTGAAAATTTTTATATTAAAACAATATGTTACCTATTGGACATGTGACCTATATCCATAAATGAAATTACTAAACTTTTACCAGTCAGGGGAAAGCCCTCTCACAGCCAAAAGTGTAGAATTCACAGTTAATTTCTTGCAGTAAAGAGGGCTGACTATAATAACTTAATAGCAAAGGACACAAATACAAATTTCTCTTAAAAAGATATTCATATGGAGGCCTCCCTGGTGACCTAGAAGTTAAGTCTCAGAGATATGCTGTCACAGCCTCAGCCAGGGACCTAACCAAAATGGTGCAGCAGACCTCTCCTGTCTCACCTGCTGCTCCCCTCAGCAGTGTATTTCAGTAGATCCACCTGTTCTTCTCCCCACTCTGTCTCTGGTGAATCCTCTCACTCCCTGCACTTCAGTTCTTCCATGCATAAATAAACAAATCTTTTAAAAAAGATATTCAAATGACCAACAAGCATATGTAAAGGTCTTCAACATGATTCGTTATTAGGGAAATGCAAATTAAAACCATAATGAGGTTCTGTTTCGCACCCATTAGTTTGGTCACAATAAACATCAAGAAAAGAGTTAATGTTGACAAGGATATAGAAAGAGTAGAACCCTGAACCACCTATGTTAAGAATATAAAATGGGGCCTCCCCGGTGGCGCAGCAGTTGAGCGCTGCGCTGTGGAGCTGTCGGCAGCACCGACGACGTGGGTTCGGCGCCCAGCCGAACGCCGTGGGTTCGGGGAGAGTCCCACATGGTGCAGCAGACCTCTCCTGCCTCGCCCGCTGCTCCCCTCGGCAGTGTACCTCTGATCTGCCTGTTCTGCTCCCCACTCTGTCTCTGGTGAGCCCTCTCACCGCCCCGTGCCTTTGGCCTGTACCCCAGCTTGTATGTATAGATAAAATAAAATCTTAAAAAAAAAAAAAGAATATAAAATGGTCCCTTAAAAAGCAAACACAGAATAACCATGTGACCCAGCAATTCCACTCCAAGATGGACACCTATGAGAAAGGAAAACATGTGCACAAACATTCATGTCAGCATTACTCGTAATAATCACATTATGGGGGAAAAAATATATGTCCCTCAACTTGAGAGCATAAACAAAGAGAAGCATACTGACATTAACTAATATATTTCAGTCTTAAAAAGGAACTAAATTACAACTTTATGAGAATTTAGATTAGGCCAATATATAGAGACAATAATAATATCACTGTTCCCAAGAGGTTAGGGATCAAATAAGAAATAATACGTAGAGCACAAAAGATTTTTGAGTCAGTTGAAATACTCTGCAAGATACAATAATGATGGATACACACGACTACTCAGTCTAAAAAATGTTATGACACTTTCTAAAAAGTCACTGTGGGGGAGGGGGAAGTGTGTGTGTGTGTGTGTGTGTGTGTGTGTGTGTGTGTGTGTGTGTGTGTATTTAACCATAAAGACGGCAAATGTACAAAGAGAATACAGAAGCAAGAAAAAGAACAGACTGGAGAAAATGGCATTTTTAAAATACCACATTTTTTCCTTTAAAGATATTATATATATAGTGTGTGATATGTTTGTCATTAGCAACAGGTCATTCATTTTTGCATACCCTACAAACATGCCTACCAAATTGTATACCATCAAGAAGTGTTTTTGCCTGAAGCAATAATGAGTAGCTGAAAGACAAACAAGATGCTCAAAAACAAGGTTTCATGATCAGTGACCAAAATTGAGAAAAACAAGCTGGGCAATGTGATCAATTTCATTATATCATAATTGAAAGTTACTAACTTAAAAATCTATCTAAGAAGTCATACTAACCTTCCTAAAAAAATAATTCTGATCATTTTTTCAATGGAAGTAATTGCCACAAAATGAAGTTCAAATTGTTTAATTAAGTAAATACAACCCACAGATTACTTATATTTTTTTGATTTTTTTTATATTTTTTTGAAAAGAGTTTCATTTCCTCTTTCACAAACTTGTACACCCAGTTCACACATTGTTAATGATTGTTTGACTCATGGTTGTCTATATCCCTGGCTCTATTCAATCCCTTCCTCTACACATCCTTCAGATTGACTACAATGACAACCTCCCAGTTTAAAGTACTTGTTTCCTCCTCTAAAATATTATACTTTTACCCATCTGGACAATTAAAGGATCTGTCAGCCATTAAAGACTTAATATAAAATGTCCCACTCACTGTCCCATGTAACTCAGCAGTGTAACATACTATGATTTTTATTACCACAGAGACCCTCCCCTTAGTTAGACATAGAGAAGACAATTTACAGATTGTCTTTTTAGATGTTAAAGGTTATACTTTTAAAATAAAAGACTATACTCATATACACATCATAAAATCCTTGAAAAACTAACTATATTGGGAGAATACATGATTATAGTTGATGACGGTATATCCTAATACGTCAGGTCTAAAATGATTAAATAGAGTTGTTTTTTATTACTGGGCACTCCAAATAAAACAGATGAAAAACTTTCATTGAGTATATTCTATGAAGCCAAATATAAAGCACAAAAATAAGCAAAATAAGTTAAAAAGATGGGTAATAGTGAATAATAGGAAGAAAAGCACAGAAGGGAAAAAGGATAAATGCAGGGGATGAAAGGATAGACATCTGAGTGTGACAGAGTAAGAGCTGGGAATAACCTGGGAGAACTGGTTTCTTTTCATGGCTGATACAAACCTATAAAATTTGTTGTAATGGTCACAAGGTACTTAATGGTTAATGGTACTTAGTGAGACTATGGGTATAGCAAGCAGAGCAGGAGAGCATATCTTGCCAAAGTACAGAGAAGGGCTATCTTGACATCATCAAAACTAAGCTAGACACTAGGGGAAGGGGAGTTATATATTATAAGTCAATATAAATATATGTGAATATGTGTACAAATATTATGAATATATATATACACACAAATGGTAAGCTAAGAGGATGCAAAAACCAAATCAAGACGGCATTAGAAACCCAGACTATAGATACATGGAAACTTATTATCAGTACAATGGTGGAGCTCAAAAATACAAAAGAAAGAAAACCTAAGAAGCTGGATACTGGATTAGAGTAGGGATAAAAGGGGGAGAAGTGCAACGGGTTAAGTGCAGCACTATGAAGCTATCCAGAGACAGTGCAGCAGGAGTTGGATACCCACCCAGTACATTGTCACATGGTGCAGCAGACCTCTCCTGCCTCAGCCACTGCTCCCCTCAGGGTATTTCAGTCAATCTGCCTGTCCTACTCCCCACTCTGTCTCTGGTGAATCCTCTCACCACCCCACACCTCTGGCCTACAACCCAGCTTGTATGCATAAATAAATAAATCTTTAAAAAAAAAAAAGAAAAAGAAAGAAAGAAAAGGGGAAGAGGGAGAGGACACTACTTAAATTTTAAAAAAAAATGTGAAGAAAGGAAGTACATCGTACCAAATGGAGTCATAGATCATTCAAACTTCACAGAGTACATAGAATAATGCAGAATTATTTTATGTTAATTTATATTTTGTGGTATTTTATACTGATTGTATTATGTTTACAGTAAACTATTCTAAAACAAATCTGAGTGGACTTTCCTTCTCAGGGTCTACTGCAACACACTAGCATTGTTTGTATCCAACCTCACACTAAGACAATAAAACCTTCCAAAATAATAAAACTGAATGACTACTGAGCACTGAGCAGTTCACTCAAAAAGTTATTTCAATGTTCACAGATCATATCAAGACTATTTTTTCAGTGAATTGACAATCTGCATTTAAAATTGAGAAATGTATCCCATCACATCATTTAGTTGAGTAATCATCATTATATCTGATCCATGTACTAACATGTTGTAAATATGGCAAATACTGTTAACATTCTGACTTGTACCCAACAAATTACTCCTTAAGGGGGGGAGGGAGAAGCAAGTGAGATCTAATCAAATGAACCACTAAAAGAAGCATGGGTAAGTCAAACAGGAACTGAATAAGGTTTATATGTATATACAGATAAGTACCTTTTCATGGAAGAATCAATAATGCCTTTTTTAAGTCAAAAATTAGATTGCCAACATTTAAAGAATAAGGAATGACCTAGGTATTCTGGGCTTTTTATGAAGGTATACATGATGTAATACTATAGATTTTTGATAATTCACATGCTGCTGCTACTCGTGATAATGGTGAGGCAGGAAGAAATGATCACAGAAATTTCGAAATTTAAACAGTGCCTTAGAAAGGTGTCTTCGAATAGATGCATAACAGAAAACAAGAATTACAAATAATGTAACACTAAACTACTAAACTCAAATTTATGAATATCAAAAGTACCTAAATTTTTAGTTTCTAAGTCTACTTTCAATATATTTAAGGATTTTCTTTTTTATATTTATGTATTTAATTAGAATCATGGCCATTTTTTACCTAGGACAATGTTTTCAAAGTAGGTTTTTTTTCTGTAATGGAATACAATGAGCATCACGTTAAAGCAATGTGAAATATGGCTTTTATGATATGAAAATACGATTTCTAAACATTAATACCATTTCCCTTCATAAAGACTTTTATTATTTTTATTCATGATATTTAACAGAATGAACCAAAATTAGGGAAGCGGAACAAAGCATTTGAGAAAGTGACATTTTTCAAGAATGTGCATGTATAAGTGAAACACAAAATAGCAAAGACATTTTAAATCTACCACAAATTGCAAGAAGCATGGAAACACTTATTTTTAAATGGGAAAAAGCTGCATGACCTTCAACATGTGTTACTGAATCTAATCCTTTAAATATAAGAGGAAAAATTTTGATAGTATTACATTATTTGTATTCTTATTCAGCTCCTAAAGAACAAAAGCCAGTGGGTCACATTTTTTATTAAGTAATTAAAAAGAAAAGGAAAAGAAAATGGAAACTTAACCATATTAAAGGCTAAATTTGTGATTAGTCTAGTTAATAACATTTTTCTTCTGCAAAGTTCTGAATAAACACTGGGTAATTAAACCTTCCAATACTCCCACAAGTTGAGAGAGTGGTATTAACGACACTTTTATATGGGGAGGTAACCAGGCAGGAAGAAGTAACACCTCGACATAAACATAGAACGTTAAAATATTAGAGTTTGGGGATAGAATCAGATGTTCTTCAGCAAGGATCTAACCTCATATAATACATGAGAGGCAGCCAAAGACATAATGCAATATTTTTTTAAAAATAGGTTTCTATATTTTGCAATTGAGTTTCTATATTTTGACTTCAAGGAGATTACAAAATAATTACCTGGGTTTTTTTAAAGGATGAAAACTAAAGTTACAATACAAAGAAATATGTTTAATAAGCAGAACAATGAAAATCAAGTGCAATGGAAATGCAAATTGCAGAAGAGGTGCTATAGGGAACAAAAGTGCAGTTTAACCTACATATACTTACATGAACAAAATAATTACAGATAATGACCATATGTACAATTCTATTTTCTATTATAGCTATACAATCTTTGTATGCTAAAAACTATAAATACAACACATTAAATTTAATTTAGGAAAAATTTTAAAAGATTTTAGTTTTTATCTTAGTCTCAAATCCATCCCCACTGGTAGTGTTACTGGAACAGAGACAGGCCCATTTGTTTCTGTATTATGAATGGCTGAGTAAGATAGCTGCTAGTGAGACCATATGGTCTGCTACACTTTTATCTGGTAGAAAAACTTTAAGTCACCATTGACGTATAGTTTTTTATTTTTAGTGTATTTCAACTGCTTTACACTGATTTTATTTACTACTATTGCTGTGGGGGAATGTGAAATGAGCCAGAGTTCTTAAACTATAGAAAGTCTCCAATATATCTTCAGATTCACCAGTCTGATATTTCCTTTCTTTTCTTCTTTGGGAACTACGCATATGGTCTAATTTTCTTCCTACTTTGTTCAAGCTCTCTTTTTTTTTTTTTTTTCTTTTAGAGGGCTCACCAGAGACAGAGCGGGGAGCAGAACAGGCAGGTCAGAAATACACTGCTGAGGGGAGCAGCGGGCGAGGCAGGAGAGGTCTACCACACCATGTGGGATTCTCCCATGCCGGGTGTCGAACTCCCGGCATCGCCACTGCCGACAGCTCCACAGCGCAGCACTTAAACGCTGCACCACCAGGAAGGTCCTCAAGCTCTCATTTTATTCAGTCTTCTATCCTTCATTCTCAGCCTGGCAATTTCTTCATCAACTCTTGAGATGAATCTGTGGACTTTTTCTCTTATATTTCTTCCCATAAGTCATCTCTCCCATTATTTCATCCTGTCTTCCCTGAGTTCTTGCAATCCTGCTCTGTGCTCATCCTTCAGAGACAAAATTAGCTTATTAAGTTATAAAAAACGATGGTGAAATATTTGTTGACAATTTTCAACTGCTCTATAACCACATCATTCTACTGATTTTCACTTACTAATAAATTTTCACTGAGTTACATTTGCCATTTATCCATTTCCTGTGAGTTTTCAAAGATAAAGTTGTTTATAATAGTGTTTATTATCCTGTAGTGACTATTAAGATCAATAGTGACATCTTCATTCATTCTTGATATTGGTAAATCCTGTATTGTTTTTATTGATCAGCTGCACTTACAGTTTTATTAATGTTTTCAAATAACAACCATTTGGCTCGATTGATTTTCTCTGTTGGTTCAACCAATTTCTTTCATTAGTTTCCAACTGTTATGTTCTTCCTTTGTCTTACGCTAAGTAAATCTGCTTCTCCTTTTTAGATCTTAAGGTGAAAGGTTTTATTTTTTTTTTAATTTTTTTTTAAAGATTTATTTATTTATACATGCAGGTGGGGTACAGACCAGAGGCATGGGGCGGCGAGAGGGTTCACCAGAGACAGAGTGGGAAGCAGAACAGGCAGATCAGAAGTACACTGCTGAGGGGAGCAGCGGGCGAGGCAGGAGAGGTCTGCCGCACCATGTGGGATTCTCCCCGGCTGGGCGTCCAACTCACATTGCTGCTGCCGACAGCTCCACAGCGCAGCGCTTAACCGCTGCGCCACCAGGGAGGCCCAAGGTGAAAGGTTTTAAAAGTTTCTTTTCAAGTGAGTAACGCTATAAATATCCCTCTATCCCTGTTTAACATACATCCCAAAATTTTTATGTGCTGTTTTTTTTTTTCTAATCATTTGGTTAAAAATCTGTTCTATTTTCTTGTGATTTCTGGTTGATTCATAGTTTGATTTCTAAACATTGTGCAGATTTTCCATAGGACATTTGTTATTGGTTTCTGATTTAATTGCATAGTGGTTATAAAACATATTCTATATTGAGCCTTGCACCTTACCCCCAGTGCCAGATTAATCTTAGTAAATATTCTATTCTATAAATATCTGTTGAGTTTAATTGATATGGTAGTTCATGTCTTGATTTCCTGTCTACTTCTTCCATCATTTACTAAAAGAGTTAATCTGTAACTTTCAAACTGGGTATTTCTAGTTTCTTCCAGATACAATAGTGCTTCATGTACTTTGAAAACTCATGTATATTGAATAACTGAAGATTAAAGACATTCAAGAAATAATGTATATTAAACAGTCCTCTCCCTTAAGAAATAAATCTTAGGTGATCAGATTCATTACACTAGAGTAGGTATACCTTTGTACTAAGTTTTAGGTAAGAAAGAAGGAAGGCAATTCCTAATAGATCAGGTTAATGTTCTAGTGATGTAGGAGGTACGGTAATCTGCCCAATAAAAAAGGGCTTAAGCAAGTCAACATTACATGGAACAGCTGTTTTGCCATCTTTTGTTACATCAAGCTATTAAATACACAATTATTAATATGAGTTTTACTATCAATTTTTCTGACACCTGCTGAGGAAAGTAAAATTTTCACAACAAAGAAGAAAAATAATGTTAAAGTAGATTATGAATAGAGCAAATTCTGCCATGTTTTAAAGAAATGGACAAATCTCTTTTCCAATAATGTGAAGTACAAATTTATCCATCTCTCAAATAGCTCTACTAAATCTAAAATCCAGGAGTCTGCTCATCCTCAAAGAAGTAAATCAGGAAATAAAAGAATTAGTACTTTTTAAAAACTCCCAAATGGTTTTAATTAGAGTTGTGAAGTACAAGTGAAACATTCTAATTACTTTACTACATAAACCAACCTAACAAGAAGTATTATAGAACTACACTATAACTAAACCCATACACATCAGAAAAATCTACTTTAAACTATATAAAGTCATAGCATCTAAAAAATAGCACATAACTATTAATAAAATATTTGTGAGATATTTGCACATAATGTCAATGATGCATATTTATTAAAAAATCCAACTTTTTCTAGTGTGACAGTACAATCTTTCAAAATGAATTTATTCTATCAATGAAGGAAAAGAGCTGTCTACTAATTCAGTATACTTTCTTCTTTTTTTATCATTTGGAGATATTAAAAATTCTTATTGAAAGCATGTA
The DNA here is from genome assembly GCA_004024925.1 of Scalopus aquaticus. Lineage (NCBI taxonomy): Eukaryota > Metazoa > Chordata > Mammalia > Eulipotyphla > Talpidae > Scalopus > Scalopus aquaticus. Next base: position 19,486 of record PVIJ01009457.1, read on the forward strand.
AAGAAGAGAACTAAGCAACTCTAGATAATGGCAGCTGTACATTATCACAGACTTATAAGCACTTTTAAAGGACAGATCTCTAAGTTTCTGGAGGGCAGAGACTATGTCTTGTTTATTGTTGAACACAGAACTATTTATTGAAAGAATCAATTAAGAATTAACGAAAGAATCAACCAGTGTTAACTATTTGTTATCAACTATTCTGTACGATACTATAATGTCAGATACATGTCAATACATATTTGTCCATACTCATAGAAGGTGCAACTTCAGGTAATAAGCAAGTGTAAAAAGTACATCCCTCTGGTGAGGGTTGTTGATGGTGGAGGCAATGCCTGTGTTGGGGAAAGAGGCAGGTGGGAAAAAAAATCTCTGTACCTTCTGCTCAACTCTGCTGTGATCCTAAATCTTTTCTAAGAAATTAAGTATTTAAAAAAAAAAACTAAGAGTTAAACATAAATAAATTCAAGGGAAAAAGTACCTGGGAAAATTCCATTTCTGAAATAAGACATGAAAATGCCATATATTCTACTTTTTGTGAAGTCTCTTCTAATAAGCTCAATATCTGTGACTGCCTTATAATATTCATAATGTCATCAAAAGAATCAAGATTATTGTGCATTTGATGAATATCAGTCATTGTTATAAAGATCTTATTTATTATTCATTTAGCCCTTATGACAATCCTGTGATGGAGGTAAAATTTTATAGAAGAAAGCCTATCTATAAACATGACTCATTCTGTGTAAGCCCATGCCTACCACCCTGAACACACCGGCTCTCTTCTGATCTTGAAAGCTAAGCGGGATTGGAGTGTTTAGTAGTCGGATGGGAGACATGGTCATTCTTCATATTAATTTTCTTTAACATTAAGCAAAAAAATTACCATGGGAAATGTTTTCTTCAATAGCAAAGATATCAAATATTTCATATTTTAGGTTGCTGATACTCATTTACTGATTGATTAGGAAGTCATTTATAGACCTAGACGAGATAAAAGATAGAAAGTTGAAATCTCACCTTCATCAGCATCAGGTTTACAAAATAATAAGACAAGTCTGTCTCTCATATTCATATAACAGGTGTTATAATTAGCCTTAGTTACAGTACAGTGTATTCTTTGAAAGTATCATTTGGTATACTAAAATCTCATTTTGTAAATCCTTATATTAAAAAAGGCGAGTTATTACTGATATCTCAGTAATTACCTCTAACAGTACTATCAGTTACTACTGATAACTCAAAAATTATTAAATTATTCACTACCATATATTTTAGAAAATAAATGACTTCAGTAGGTCTATTAGAAACTACTGTAATTTTCCATTTTCTCACTTCTTTCTCATAGAAAACATTTTCCAAAAAAATAAGAAAACCAATGCTGAAAGGACACAGAAAAGTAGAGGGAAAAAAAACAAAAATCTTGCTTGAATTTACTTTCTGAAAAAAACAAATCAATACATAAGTGCTTAAAAGAAACTTTAAGGATTATATATATATATATATATATATATATATATATTATACAGTATTCTACATATAAAATCATTTTTGCACATCAACAAATACATACGAACATAGTTCAAATGAGAAGGAGGGGATACTTGAAAAGAGCACTGAAGTCTGGCTGAGTTCACAAAAAGATGCTAATTACACCAACTTCTGCCAAGAGGCACAGGAGACAAATACAGTACACTAGGCAAAAGCATATATGTTCTTATTACTACAGTGTTACTGTAAAACTTTAGCAATGTGCATGAAATATACACATAATGACATCAATATAAACCTATTTGCTAGACAAGTCAATGAAACTAACAGATCATCACAGCATGAGACATATTGAGCAATGTAGGAAAGCACAAGTTAACTGATTATTTAAAATCTACTTATCAAAATCAGCAAACATGAACCAAGAGAAGTTTTGGAAAGGATAAGTACAACAATCTATTACTTCTATTATTTCTCTTAATGCTGAAAATGAAAACAGAGAAAGCCCAAACATTTGCTTATTATTTTTAGAGGACTGTAAATATATTGCTCTAAGTCAATGCTAATTTGACTTATTGTTAAAGTATAGGAAAATCAGTAATTGTACAGCATAAAGTCTGTTTGACAATTGGGAGGAATATTTACATTCAGATTGGTTGTTATTACATTCCATACATAATATGTGATAAAGCCACATCATTATTATTTCTCTTTCCTATGGTATCAAATTTATTAATAAAAAGATGAGACTTCAAATAGTCCCTGAAACAATATGTTAAGCTAGTTTAAAGTGTAGTATAAATTAAATTGCAACAGCATTAAGTGCCTTCTTGAAATAGAGATGGCTATAACATAAGTAGTTTTCCAGTTCTAACAGTATTATTACCTTAAGAGATTACTTTTCATAATAGCTAGGAAAAAAATGTCATTCTTATTTGGCCATTCTTGTTAAGATAGGTGGAATGGGTGGAGAAATCAAATGCCATCAAACAACAAAGCAAATGTTATGAAATACAAATATGATATTCATTTTGAATAATCATAACTTTGAGAAATTATTAGAAATGAAAATATACAACTGCCTTCCACTGATTAAAAAAATTTTATAGCCATATGTACTGAACAAAATAAAGATCAATTAGATGTAACAATCTTTCAAAGTTAGTAAGTCAAATAATCCTCATTTACAGTTCACAAATAAAACTACAAGAATGGTCACAGATGCAATGCAAAAGTGTAACTACAAAAAGCAAAACACTAAAGCTATATTGAAGCAATGTGTAACCACAGCTTAACCACAGCAAGATGTGAATTTCTGATATAACCATATAAGAAAATTTTTATTTTATTATAAGAAATAAAAATTCTATTTATTGACCTATTTCAAGAAAACTAGGAACATACTACCTTAAAAAGCCAAAGCTATTTCTATAGATCACCTAAATAGAAAAGTGAAACCAAGATTATCTAACAGGTATTAACAGGGTTAGTAAAGGGTAGAGGTGGAGATACAAGTCAGCACAGACAAGAACACTCTAAATGAAACAGGATAGTCACAGAATACATAAAATGCAAGAATGAAAGTATTTATCCTTAATATTGTATAAAAAAGTTTAGTTTAAAAGCAAAGACAAAAAGCAAGCAGTTTTCACAGAACTTATTCTTTTTACTTTAGAAATGCATAAAAGAAGCCAGAAATTTTACGACAGATAAATGGAATGATGCAAAGTTTTAGAAGAATTAAAGTGAAGTATCTCTAAGGTTCTAGTCCCAGTTGGATTGAGTTAAAAATGGAAACTGGAAATTCCCAGTTCTACTTCCAGGATTAGGCAATTTAACATTATCAGTTTGATACTATAAAAATAGCTAGACTTCACTTTAAAAAGTGTACTTTAAATTCTCCTAAGAAATGAGTAGAATCAAAGCTAAAATAACTTCTCTATATTTGAGCCTAAATTTTAAACTAAAGGAGAGGCTTTAAAAAAAAAAAAGCCTACCTCGGGCAAGCCTCAGTTCACTGGATCTATGTCACATTGATTTATAACAGTTATTTCTTGGGGAAAAAAAGCACACACAGATGCAAACAATTACTCTATTTTTGTAGGCAACAAGTGAGGTGGGTGGTAACTGAGAAATTTTTTTAAAATCCTGTCACAATATTCTGCTTTTTCTTAAGAAACCCTCCTCACACAACAAACGTTTGCCACATCAGAGAATTTCCAGGGCCTGAAGCAGCACTTTGATTCCAGACCGCTGCAGGCATTAGCAGGAGGTAATTAGGGTAAAAAGTTCAGCCCCAGTTCCATGTCTAGAGTCCTGCCAGAAATAAATTTCCTCTCTATTCACTGGTTTCTACTGTACCCTCCCTAAGAATCATATTGAAAACACATTTATCTTTGTAGAGTTTGTTCCTCTTCTAATTAATGTATGGTGTTTACAGTGTTTAATAATTTAAAACGGCCCCAATCCCAGCAGCACTGTCTTTCATAGAGGAGGGGTGCATTATCATTTTTTCTAAGTTGCTGCTCCATTTGACAAGTGACTCACAGAACTATGCATTCAGCTGTCTTCATCAAACTAGCTGGTCATCATAAACTTATGCTTTATTTCCTTGTTTGAGAATGGTGCATGACCAAAACTGACAAAACAGATGCATTCAGAATGTGCTTCTCTGAAATATTTCAAGGAAATAAAAAAGACTAATTAGAAAATAGAATTTAAGATAAAGCAGGAAATGTTACTTCATAATAAGAACATTTATCACTGTACTTCATTGTCTCCACAGAAAGAAATATGAACTGTTACACTAATTCTTTTTCTGAAATGGTATAAATAAGAGAAAAAAAACAAGCTATATCAGGCATTTAAGTAGTTATTGAATTTAAAAAAAAAAACATGGTATATTCAATCTATGGTGCGTGTCCTATATTCCTATCTTCATTACTCTTCACAGGCCTATTAATGGACAACCCACACCAACAGGCTCTAATTAATATGCCAGTTATCACACAATAACTGTTTTAAAACCTTGACACTGTGTTTACAAAACAATATATTAATAAAATTACTTGAATGCCAAGAAAAACCACTTGTTATAACAATTGTTTTTTAACAAAGGATAAAATCAGTTAACATTAAGATGTAACACATTTAAGACTATTAACCATAACCAAAAAAACTTGCCTGGAGGGTTTATATTGGTTGTGATAACTACCTTAATGAGGTCAGAAAATTTATCTTTAATAATTTGCTTAAATAACATAAAATGATACTTTGAATAATTTGTATTTTTTTCAAGTTTTTCAGACAAGTATAAATCCAAAAGGAGTTTTTCTATCTCTTCAAATTATCTTCAAGTAGTTGATCCCTCATACCCCAAGGCATGACTAACAGCTTTACATGTAGAAATAAAAAAGGAAACTAAGGCCCTCGTTACTGTTCTGAATATATTACAAAAACCATTCAATGAATAAGTCAATGGATTTCCCCCATCATTTCACTTACTATGATCTCATCCAGGATTTCATTTATCAATTTCTCTCCCTCATAATCGGGATGGCATCAAGGATTTCAGCCATTTCGTAGGGAGGTTTTGCATAGTATTATCAAACAACCTTAAATAATCTAATTTATAACCTAGGAATTCCACTCTTAAGTATGTATAGCAAACAAATATACACCAATAAATGTACACAGAGGTAACACAAATGTTCATATCAGTACTATTTACAATATCCCAAAATAGCTAATTCCTCAAGTTTCCATCAACTTACAACACTTCAGCATAATCTATCTTCTTTATTTTTTCATATCATTATCACCATACATTTAGTTCCTTTATTTGTATCTTTCCATGCAAAAATGTCACCTCAATCACTGCAGATTTCTATCTCCAAGATTCCCATTCACGGGCCTACTGACTGTGTGGCTGGGTGATTCTTTGTGGTTTGATGTTTAACAGCAACCTTGACTCTATCCAATGGATAACCAGTGACATCCTCCCTGCTCCAAGTAGTGACAAACAAAAATATCCCAGGCATTCCCAGGTATCCCCTGGGAGTCAAATCACCCTTTCTCCCTCTTAGTTAAAAACTTGGATCACCACTAAATATCCAGACATTACAAGTGCATTCAAAACATAGTAAGTATCTACAAATACTTCCGGAAAGAACAAAGTTCCGTCTTAAGACTAAAACCATTCAAATAAGAATTTCTTGGAGACTGCTACCTAAATAGCAGCATAGTTAAATCTACAGCAAACATTGTAAAATTATAAACACAAATATGACTTAACCAGTAGCTAGCAAAGATTTCATATATTTCAACGAAGTGTGTAATTTACTGTGAGTTACATCAACATAGTCTTTGATTAAAACATTTGAATCTTATTTAAATCAAACTACCTTTCTCATATCCCAATATGTGATACAAGAAAATCATCAAATAATACAACTAGTGAAATTTAGCAAGATTTTATTCTGGCTAATACAGCATTAGTCACATCAAAATATCCCCCCCAACCGCCCAAACACCAAAAAAACTGCATAATACTTGATTTGGAACCTGTCATGTTCTCCACAATGAATTACTTCATTTCCAATATCAACTTTGACTTCAGGAAAATCCCAATACAACAGTGATCTTTCTTAAGGTTTATTCACTGTGCACATGCTCCGTCCCACCATAAGCTGAGTGCGCGTGAGCATGCCCGTACGGAATTGCACAAAGTCAGAATCTATGCAGATGTTCTTTCCCTTTTGGTTTTCCTTTAATTTGCAAATCTTGTAATCTAAGCCTGAAGTTGACTGAACCAACATTTAAACCAGTCTAGCAGTATCAGCCAAAAACTCAATCTGTTTTCTATTTATATGTCAAGACTGCATCCTTTTGGTGGCTGAAAAAACTGTTGTTTTGAAATGATTACACAGAGAAACTACAAGCCTTTTAGTAGTTTTATGAAGTTGGTCTGGATGGAAAGCTTTAAAAAAAATTTTTAGCTGAAGACACAGAGCAGAAGAAAAAAACACCTTTACATTTAAAACTTCCATCTTGATGTCTTTAACATACTAAAGTCACCTTAAATGACATGACCACAAAGAGACTCATGATAGAAATGTGCTGCTTCTGCTGAGTGCTGGGAGGGGCAGCAGGGATGCATTATAAATGGGCATGAGAGAACTATTGTGCTGGATAAGCTCATTATCTTGATTGGAATGATGGTTTTCATGGGTATATACATGTCAAAGTTTATCACACTGTATATTTAAATATGTGCAGTGTATAGTACTTCAATTATACCTCAATAAAGATATAAATTTATAAAAGATAAATTTCTTTCTGCAATATAAACAAATCACCATTTTCCAATGAAAGTAAAGGACTATTCATCAGATATAGTACCACATACAGCACTGGGTTAGGTCATGATGCCTAACAAACCCACATTACAATCACTGAATGAATTGGGCATAACAATATTTCTCAGACAGGCAAAGCTTTCAAAAACACATTGTGTGTGTGTGTGTGTGTGTGTGTGTGTGTGTGTGCGTGCAGTTTGTTTGTTCGTCATATATATATGAAAAGATTCCTGTTCCAGTGTTCCCTGCTTATCTTTCATATCTTTCTGACAAATAATGTGAGGTGGACCTGACACTGTACTAATTATGTGAGAATAATACCTGCTTAATCCTCACACCACTGCATAAATACACCATTGTACAAATACACTGTACGAATAAGGACCCTGAGCTTGAGAACTGCTGAATAATTTACTCTAGTTTATACAGCTACTAGTTTACACAAATCTACATTTGTGTGACTCCAAAATATGTATTCTACTACACCAAACTTCCATCCCTGGATGTAAGAAAATCAGTGAATATTACAGAGTAACAACCCTAGTCTTAATGCATGTAAAAGATGACTATAAGACTCAAAATGAAAATGAGATACACAATATCACTAGACGTAGTCCCTGTCACATTAACACTATAAAAGTTAGCAAACAAAGTCCAATGTCATACAGGTATCACAATGTCAAGATTTGTCTTAAATTTTTTTTTTCTTCGCCTTTACCTCACATAGACCACTATCCTCCTGTGATCCTCTCCTTATGTCAGATTTCCAGGAATCCTATCAAACGTCCTACCTAATAGCTGAGGAGACAAGACTCTACAGGATGTGTATGTGCAACAACAAAAAAGAAAAATTGGTCCAGCCAAAGCTTGTAGTCTAAATGCATACCTCTGTCACCCAAAGCAAGGTCAGAACAACACAGTTCAATAGAAATATAAAATGAATCATAATGCAATTTTGATCTTTCCAGTAGCCCCATTAAACAAAATTAGAAATAAAAAGATGAAATTAATTTTACTCAGGTAGAAACACATGATAAGGATGAGACGTAGCCCTTGTGAAACAGCTCTCTTTGCAACACTGCCATATGAAACATACTATACTAAAATGGCAGGAAAATGTCATTTTTTAATTACATGTATTTCTTTATTTATAGCTTATATTAGTAAGTGTGGAAACATTTGTTTTTGTGCATGTATACATGGCCACCCAACTCAATCCCCAAACACCTTCAAAAAACAAAACACATCAACAAAGAAAGCAAATGCAACCCCCTGTAAATCACAAACAGCATAACTGAAACACCAATATGTTAATATATATGGAGGAGGATCATATATATCCAAAACTGCAGAGCCCGCTCCTGAGCCACCTCCAAAGCTTAAGGACCTGGGATTTACTGCCAGAAACAAGGATTTTCACCCTGAATAGGGAAATGCTGAAAACATGCCTGAGATGAACGGATCAAAACATCCAAAGTATGGGAATGAGAACATGTGTAGGATCAGCGGTGTCTGTCAGGAGAAAGCATAAGACGGGAGTCATATTCACCGTGGGATGGGTACTGGAGAACGTAGTGGTACAAGAAGAAAGCAGCTGACGGTTAAGAGTCTTATTACACAACCAGAAGTCATTGGCTGAAGGCGCCATGTACTAAAGAAGCCTGATTCAGATACCCGAAAACCATCTATGATATTGATTACCCCAGTATGCTGACTCATCTCATTAAAAACCTTTGTCAATGTGGCAGTGCTCAGCATGAAAGAGATGCATCAAAGATGTGAAAGCCCATGCAGAGAGCTAAAAGGAAATTCAGAACAGCTACAGATCTGAAAAACACCAGAGAAAAGAGCAAGTGGATGACTTAGTTCTGAAGGAAGGCCAAGGAAAAGCCCTGTATTTGAGCAACAGAGACTGGAAGAATGGCATAAATCCCCTATTTTTATTTCTACAGAAATACTGTCAGCCCAAATAGTGTTTTTATCACAAACATTACAAGGATAAAAACTGAGTGTCATGCAAGAGAGCTCTATGCTATTTCATCACAAAAAGAAATGTCACAAGCCTATCATTCCAAGCAATCTTCTTTTTTGTTTTAATTACTATAATCTTTATTTGCTTTATGGAAGAGTGAAAAAGTCTCTTCGGTAACATTCAAGACCATAAAACTGCTTAACTTTCACCTAATTAACTACTGCTATAGGGCAGTGGCTACCAAATACCAATCCCACTGACTTCTTCCAATTCAAGAAGATATTTCTGGCATCGAGTAAAAAAATTACAACAATATTAATACTGTGACTACTTGTATATTTAATGAACAGTATTAATTTTAAAATTAAACCTTTACTCTTATTTAGCTATTAAAATTATTTTGCTTTTATCAAGATATATGTAAGATAACACTCATTTATGATTTTAATGTTTCTTTGGTTGCCAAATTTTTCATTTTTCTGATTATTGAAATCCAATGTTGGAAATAAGGCCACAGAGTGCTTATTTACAAGTTATAATGTATTGCCAGCCAATTGAAATAAAGAAACTACCTCACTCTTGTAAGAATTTCCCACCTCAAATGGATACATAATGGAAGTCTGGACATGACTTTATCTATATCATCAGACAGTTAAATCACATGAACTTCTTTCTACTTGTCAGATTCTATGATTGTAAAGATCATATCAACACTCCATATAATGTGTGTGCGTGATGAGGGAGTATATCAAATTAAACATTTTCAAGGTCTGCAGTCAACAATGTTATTCTTTTTTATTATTTTAATACCCAACAAGATCCTAACCATAAACAACTACATTCTGGGAACTGTTAAGCATACAATACACAATGAACTTTGTTTACCTAAGAAAGTGTATATTCCTTAGTATACTACCCACACTTCCCTTCCCTCCTTCAACTTACTACACAAGGCAATGACTTAATCCCTGGATCAGTAGTACCATAAACATTATATTGCTGCAAGACCTTAAATGGCTTATCTGGAATGATTACACTCACAATTACACTCACATAAATACAGAGAAAGAAACACCACTAGAATATCAAAATAAATGACATTTTGATGACTGTCATGAATGCACTAAGAGCCAGTATTTAGAACTGCGGGCTAAGCACATGTTTATATCCAAAGCATAAAATATGAGGATGAGTAGGACTATTTCCACAGCAATTTTCCCCTTCTCTAAAAGGGCATTATAATAAACTCATAAAAATGAAAAATTACACATCAAAAGTAAACTACTGGCTTTTCCCGGGAATAATTTAATAAGTAGTATTAATTGTAAATATAAGCAATTGACACTGTTCAAAGTACCTGGTACTCAATAAAACATTGGCAGGGAAATGGAAAGAGCAGACACATCTTGAATCTCTGCAAATGGGGGAAAAGGTCATAAGATTTTATGAATTACTCTCTCTGAAGATGTTGTCAACACCCAGGTACATATGGTTCCACAGATTGAGAGATTTTTCTCAATCAGAAAATCTATCACTAAAAAAAAAAAAAAGAAAAGAAAATCTATCACTAATATTTACATAAAAGACTAACATGACTGCAGCACAAACTTATTAAAATTCATTTAGTAAAACATATATTTTTTTATCTAAAGAGATATAAACCTATACCTCTATCAAATACAGTGTTGTAAACCTATATTACCTCAATTTAAAAAAAGGATACTTTTAAATGTCTGCTAGATAGAAGGAACCATACTTAATACCAACAAGGAAATAAAAATAAGCAAAATAAAACATTCTCATTGTGCACGTGACATTAGGCCATGTCTCCAAAAAGACACTGCATGAGCGCGTAGTTTTCTCCAATCGACTCTCTCACTTCTCTTCAAATTATTCTCCAACTCTTGACAAAAAGGAACCCTTTTACACTGCCAGTGGGAATGTAAACCAGTCCAGTTACTATGGAAAGTTGTGTAGAGGTTCCTTAAAACACTAGATCTGGATCTGCCATACAATCCAGCTATTTCACTCTAAGGAATCTACCCAAAAATCACAAAAACACTAATTTGAAAGGAAACCTGCATTCCTATGTTTATTGCAGCACTATCCACAATAGCTAAGATATGGTAACAACCCTAAATGCCCAAAAACAGATGACTGGATCAAGAAGATGTGGTATATATACACAATGGAATACTACTCAGTGATCAAAAAAGATAAACTCATGCCATTTGTGACATGGAGTTGGAATAGTTGATGCTAAGCAAAATAAGTCAGAAGGAAAATATAAAATATCAGATGGTTTCACTTATATTTGTAATATAGACAAGCCAAACAAATTGTCAAAGACAAACCTTGCAAGCTGACAACAGATATGAGGCATCCATGGGGGGAGAGGAAGAGAGGTAAAAACAACGGATTTTTTTTTTTTTCAAACAGACAAATGCAATTTTAATCATGATTACATTCATCTTATCTGTATGGTGGTTAATTTTATGTGTCAATTTGGCTGGGTCAACATAACCATTGAAGGTATTTTTTAGATAAGATTAACATTTAAGACTACATCAACTAAAAAGCTTCTGTACAGCAAAAGACACAATAATCAAAATAAACAGACACCCTACTAATTGGGAGAAAATCTTTGCACACAACACAACTGATAAAGAACTGATAACTAAGATCTACAAGAAGCTCACACAACTCAACAGACACAAAGTCAACAATCCAGTCAAAAAATGGGCAGAAGAGCTAAAAATACACTTCTCCAAGGAAGAAAAGCAAATGGCCAACAGCCATATGAAAAAATGTTGAACATCACTTATAACCAGAGAAATGCAAATCAAAACCACAATGAGCGATACCTCACACCAGTGAGAATGGCGCACATTAAAAAAACAGGCAACAACAAATGCTGGCAAGGCTGTGGAGAAAAAGAACTTTTCTACACTGCTGGTGGGAATGCAAACTGGTCCAACCACTGTGGAAAGCCGTATGGCATTTCTTCAAATTAATAAATGTGGAGCTACCATACAACCCAGCAATACCACTTTTGGGAATATACCCAAAGGACAAAAAAACACTAATCCAAAAGGATACATGCACCTGTATGTTTATTGCAGCACTATTTATAATAGCGAAGATATGGAAACAAACCAGATGCCCAAAAATAGAAGACTGGATCAAGAAGATATGGTACATATACACAATGGAAAACTATTCAGCATTCAAAAAAGATAAACACATGCAATTTGCAGCAACATGGATGGAACTAGAAGGGATCGTGCTCAGCGAAATAAGCCAAAAGGAAAAAGAAAAATATCGAATGGTCTCACTTATAACAGGAATATAGGGGAACCAAATACAAGAGCGTCAACCAGCGAGAGGGCGGGAGGAATGGGGCTCAGAACGGGGGAGAGGGGAGCACAGGGGGCTGTGGTGACAGTTCACAGGTGAATTGGTGGTGGGAAACCCATGGGGGATATAGAGTAATGTAAAAGACACAAATAAAAAAATTTAAAAAAAAGATTAACATTTAAATCAGTAAAGTCTGACTAAAGCAAACAATGCTCCATAATGCCAGTGAGACTCATCCAATCACTTGAAAGTCTTAATAGAAGGGGGGGAAAAAGACCTCCTTGGTCTTTTGGTCTTGGACTGGAATTTTATCTCTTCCCTTAGTCCCCAGATTTTGGACTTTCCACCCTTCTCACTCATGTGAGCCAATATTTTAACACCTCTCGATCTCTCTCTCTCCTTAGACACAACCCATACATTGTTTCTGTTTCTCTAGAAACAGAGACTAATATAATTCCCATATCATCAAATTCATCCCACAATAAATGATCTCATCATCAGGTTACTTTTTTGCCCTATTTTTTGATAAAGTGATACCTCAAAAAAAAAAACAAAAACTATCTCTTCATCATACTTTAGCAGGATTGATAAGAAATGGAAAATATTTCAAAAACTTCAAACCAAACTAGCAGGCACCCAAGTACACATCGTTTTGTGGGGTTTCCATGGGTCTCCATGCACCTGAATTAATGAGGGCTAAATATCAAGAGAAGTCAGCAAAGTTTCTCTTCAACAAAGTAGCTTCCCCTTTTCTGAGGTTCCAAATCACTTTCAGCTTCCACATCAGTCCCTAATTTTTGTACTGTATTGAATACAGTGTTGAATTCCTTTACCTGAAAGATTGTTTTACTTTAAATATATTTTCAACTCCAGAATTTGTTTGCTTTTCCTATAATTTATAACTCCTTATTGAGATTCTTGTTGAATCAATGTTATCATACTTTAATTCTTGAAACATGGCTTATTTTTTTCTTAGAACATATTTACGATACCTACTTTAAATCCCAGTCTGCAAAATTCAACATCCAGAGACAATTAGGAACAGTTTCTATTGCCTGATCTTTTATCAATATGTCCATTTTTTGGCATGTGTCATAACTGTATGTTGAAAATTAGACATTTAATATACGGTATCACAACAATGTGTAGCTACTAATGTTTCTGTGCAGTTTTACTTTTCTTTAATTTTTGTTTAGACTTTAATGTCTGATTTCCTGGGAGTTGGCCATGCATCCACACAGTATAGTGACCAATCAATGACTCAACAGAGAATCTGCTCAAATACTCTGAATCAATAAAGACTGTTATATTTTCAAAAGGATTTCTGTGTGGGCAGGGGAGCACATTAATCATTAAAAATATTCTCAAGTCTCCACAGATTGCAGTTTCCCTTGGATCCTTTTATGGGTCCTCTGCCAACACAGTAAGCCTCAGATAACCATGACTTTAGGCTAAATGATATATTGGTCCTTGCGACTCATATGCCCCCAAGATCATAACATCCACGAACAGTGCTTCTGAGCACGGCAAAGCCTAATACTGCAAGTTGAATGAGCATCTCCCAACCACTGCAGAGTTTTAATGTGCAAAACTTTCCCTACTCTGAAAGACTCAACCAATGAAAAATATAGCAGAGTGAGGTAACAGCAGTTCCAGGCTGCTCTTGCAGATTCAATTGTTATGATACAAAGTTTACCAGTTTTTCAAACATAAAGTCTTTTCAGATTATTGTAAACCTTTGTGTTCCAGAGCAATGAAATAGATTTTACCTGTTTTTGTGGATGACCTTGTTCTAAGACCTTTGTTCTAAGTCACAAACCTCACCATATTTAAATGTATTTATACCACTCTGCTATATATGATCTACTGTGGAAGTCCCTAGTCTTTCACATGGACTACAAAACTTCACATTCCTTTAAATCTAGTATATGCTGCACCTCCTTCATGAGGCATTCTTCCCTTAATCCTTTCACAATCTGTCTCTTTTCTAAGTTCTCGTTAAACATCTTTTGAGGGGGGGGGGAGGGTGGAGGTATTGTGTTTTCTCCCTCCTCCACATCCTTAAGTCTTGGGACCAAGGACTAGGTTTTTCATCAATTTGTGCCCTTATCCCACACCTGGCATAGTGCTGAGTATGCAGTAAATTTCATGCCACTTCTAACCAAAAATTTACATTGTAAGAAATTTGCTTGCACCCATGGGGTCAAATCATTTCCCTAGGAAGCAAAAATTGACTCCAAGATCTAATCATATTACACCATTAGCATATTCTTCCCTTCTAAAGTTGATACTATGAACTGAAAGTATATGGAAGGAGTGCTGATACCAACCTAATATCCATTTTGATTGTCTTCCTTCTACAATATGCATAATCATCTCCTCTGTCCTTCCTTGAGTTAACGAAATGAAGACAACAGCCATCTTGGGATCACTAGGAGAAGGGGTCACCTTCTAAAGATGTCAAAGCTAGAAAGAACCTTCACTGGTCCTGAACTGCCTACCACAGATTTAGAATTATATGGCTAATGTAGGCCACTGTAATGTTACAGCAGCTTAAGATAATTCATAGGAGAATATTATTCTCATCTGATATATGGAGAAAGTAGAGAAAACATCTGACTTTAATTAAAACAATTAATCACCCTAGGCCACAGCCCACTCATTGTCACAAATTCAACCAACATGCAATTAAGAATTTAGAGCACACCTCCTTGGGTTCAAATCATCAGGTCCACTATGTGCCTATATTTTCCTAAATTGCAAAACAATACTATTTCACCATGCCACTGTAGGGAATAAAAAGGTGACACATTTGATCACTGTCGGGTGCATACTATAGCAACAACAAATACTACTGATAATTGATGATGATGATGATCACCAATACCTAATAGTGACTTCTAACCCACTGTAGAAGGTCATCAAAAAACTGACTATGGTGATGGTGCATGGGTTAGTTGGTCAGGGGAATTTTGCATGGACTACACCTGACAGGACAAAGCAAACACTGTCAAAAATGAACGATGATGTAAAATATATATAAGGATTTTATTTTTAAAAACTGACTACATTTAAAACCACATAAATTAAAAAAACATTTTTTAAGACATCGAAGTTCCTCCTTGAAAATAATAACAGAAATGTTTAACAATTATTGTTCAAAGAATTTTTTAAATTTCCTTACCCTGAAGATCCAGTACTCTTACAAATACCAAGGAGGGGTCTTTTTTCAGCAAAGTTGTCACACTTTTGAGCACCTGATAAGGACATAAAATAAAATGTAAAACAAAATGTTGACAAGTATCTTGATATAGCTCCCAATATTTTCATGCTCTCAAGATATTTAGCACTAAAAAAAAAAATAGCACAACATAATTGATATAATTTAAACATTTGGCTGAAAAAAATCAGATAGCTAGAAATAACACCTATTACTTCTATAAAAAAAAACTGAATCAGCATTTAAAGTATGCTCTTTAAAAAATTAGTACTAACTTCAATCATATACACATTATCCATGATAAAAAAAAATCCACCCTCACCTCTACCAACTAATTACCTATGATTAATATAATCTTGATATCAAAACTAAATAAAGGTAGGCTAGGACAGGAAAAGTATAAAATCATAGAACATTCTTAATATAGACATACAAGAATCCTTTTAATAAATGGGTAAGCAAAATGTCAATGTATTAGGAATTGCTAAGTTGGATTTACTCAGCCATGAGAAAACTGACTTGTAGGTTTGATTATTCACTATAGCATTGCTTGTAACAGCAAAAGATTAATAAAATCAAAATATATAATGGAGTATTTAGTACAACTATTAAAGAATGGAGAAGTGTCCTATAAAAACACACAATGAAAATCAAGATATAGAATAGAAAATGGAAGATACACAGTAAACAGAAAATACAAAATAATATCCTATCTTTTTGGCAAAGAGAGAAAAAAGGACTAATCTGCACATAAACACATACACAAGCACACACACTCTTAACAAGATAAAAAAACAGTCTTAAACTAATAGTTACCTATGGGAAAAGGATGGAAAAAGCAGATAGCAGTTTTATATATATATAAAACTTCTCTCATTTTAATTGAATTATATATATAATTGAATATATAATTTAATTGAATTATATATAATATATGTGTTTATATATATGCATGTATGTATATGTATATATACACACACACATATATGTTACCCATATATATCAGTTTTCATCCCATGTGAATATATCAATTCCCAATATAATTTTGCTTTGTTTTTAAATAAGGAAGCAAGTGCCAGAAGATAGATATGCATTTCACTTAATCCTTTCTGAAAATTCCATTAAAACTATGTTAAATCAAATAGGATTGAGACATATGTATCTATATATAGATACAGATATAGATAGATGGATGGATGGATGGATGGATGGATGGATGGCACATGCTGAAAATTCTTATAAATGTAAGATGATAACTTAGCAACCCTGAATAAAAGTTTAAGCCAGTCATGGAGATAAATGAAACCTGAGATTCAAACCACTTTACAACTGGTAACACCAGGTATACCTGACATTGGATGTGTTCAGGGAGGAGGTGAGGTATCAGGGGATAGGATAAAGGTAAAATACAGAGGAACTGGTATAAGGTATTTGAAAAACACTTAGATCCTAAAACCTTTACTTGGCTAAGTCACTAAACATCCTCATTCCCTACAGAAGAATCAAAAGCTATATACTCTATAGAGGGTGAACACAAATTTAAAAATAAAAAGAGGATTTACTAACAACATTAATACTAATATTGAAACAGTCCCTCCCCATCCTTTAATTACCTCTCTCCACTGTGCTTCCAGAACTCACTAGCACCAGAACCTTGTCGTTATAGAGCCAGGGACTTACAAAGTGGCTTTTAGGTTTTCTTTGAGAATTTAACAAGTCAATTCATGAAGAAAGATTAAAATATACTGTCAAACAGGGGCTACAGCAAATATCACAAAGTACCCCGCAATAATGTTCATAAGTTAAATACAAAAAATTAAATACACAGAGCTTTCAATCATCTTTTTAGTTCGCCATTTACAAGTACGTGCCTACATTCCAAGTTTAACAATCATTTGGAAAAGAGGCTAATGCTTATACGGGAAAAAAAATAATTAAAAATAAACAACTATCACTATTATTTTCTAAAATAAAAGAGAAGATATTTCGGCCTCTAATGGAGTCATAGATTATAAAAGATCACTCTTGGGAACTAGAAAGCAAGGTGGATGTGTTACAAAACACATCATAAAAGGGGGAAGAGCATCACAGCACAGTGAGCAGGTGCCATTTTACCCCCCACCACCCCAGAACAGATGAGTGGATCAAGAAGATATTGCATATATGCACAATGGAATACTACTCAGCAATCAAAAAACATAAACTCATGCCATTTGTGCAACACAGATGGAGCTTCAAGGAATTATGCTAGGTGAATTAAGTAGGAGAAAGATAAATACCACTAGTGTGGTATTTAATGTATACTAATGTGGTATCTAATGTATACTAATGTGGTATAATCACTAATGTGAGGAATATAAAGTAACCAAATTAATAGTCAGATAAAGACAATCTGAAAAACTAACCCTAATCGCTGACTAGAGAACTGAAGCACTAAAGGGGAAAGGGAGCTGGAGAAGGGAAAGAAGAAAGAGGGAAGGAAGCACAATGATCTATGGTGGTGGAATATGGGTGAGTTAGTGGTGGGTGCACTATGATGATAATACCTGATGGGAGTACCCTAATTTCATCTCAGTTATAAATTAATTAATTATAAAAAAGAAAAAAGAAACCTAAGACATTGTTTTAAAAAATGTATAAAATCCTGATTAGATGGATCGTAAAGACATTATGTTAAATGAAATTAATCAGTGACGAAAAGACAAATCAGTATTCCACTAAGGCATCTAAAATAGCCAAACTCAGGAAAACAAAGTTAAATTTGGTTACTTGGGGTTATGGGTAAAGACAGACACAAAGCGTTGTTCAATGGGTAGAGGTTCCATTTTGCAAGTCAAAAAAGTTCTAGACAACCAAGAAACTTTAAAAAATTAAAAATTTTAGAAAAGGCAGAAATAACGTGTGTGCGTGTGTGTGTGTGTGTATATACGCACACACATACAGGTAATTTTTAATCAGATGGATGGATGGACAGACGGACGGAAGGACGGACGGACGGACAGGCGGACAATTAGCTGCGTTAAGTATAATACTAAATGCACACACATATAAAGCCCAGTTTCAAGATAACAATGTCTTTATGGTTTCTACCTGTATTATACACACCAATTTGATATTTTGATGAATGAAACAACATGTCTCTTAAATGCAAATAACATTGGCGAGAATAGCTTGACAGTTGCTTTTCTAAAACTTAAAATGAAGAATTCCATTGGTTTCTTTTGATCTACTGATTTAGATCAGTGCTGCTGAATTTGCTGCTTTATAGATTGTTAATCATCTGTCACTTATTGAAGACTCATTACTTTTCATGGATATTCAGATATACAAAGTAGCCAAAGCAAAATTTTTAAGTTACAAAACAAAACCCTAGCTTGAAAATAGAAAAACCCTCAAATTACCTACAGTAAAAACCATACAAGTATAAAGGACCAGATTCTACAATAACCAGACAAAGACTAACAAAACCTCCAAATTTAGTTGAGACATACTCTTCAGGAAAAAAAATCTAAATCAGACTTTGGAAACTATGTAACAAAACCTTAACTTTAAATAATTTCATTGCAGATGGTTTGAATAAATAAATGTTAGTACAAAAAGTCTACAATCTCATGAACACTACAGCCATTAACCTGATTTTTTTCATGCAGTATAAATAGTATCAGGTATTTTCCAGGATGCCTAATGGAGTCAACACCCTCCCATAATGTAATCCTCCAAATTGTAGAGGATTAAATTTTAAAATATAAAATTATGTTTATTTGCGTGTACAAGAGAGAGAATAATGTTGCACACACCTGTTCTACAGCACTGAATAGACTGTAACATGATTAAAATAAAAAGCGACTAGGCAAATCCATCAAATATAAAAACTATTGCAATCCTGTTGTAAATTCCTTTTGTTAAACTCCTTTTATTCCAAATCCTTTTAATTCTGTCCTATAACACTAAAACATTTATAAAAAGCTTAAAGTCCTAATAAATCACACAATTAAAGTAATGAAAACGGGCCTATCCACCAAGCCACCAATTCCTCTCCCACTCAACAAAATTCAAGACAGTCTGCTTATCAGAAAACGTTAAATAATGTCCCCCCATCATACACACCATTATAAAGTGGTTTAAACCAAAGAATTTAAGTTCATAAATCAGACTTAAAGAATTCAAGACATCAAATAGAAACCATTTCTATGGATACAAAAGCACACACAGAGCCAAAAAAAAAGTCAACTGATAGTGAAATATTCCAACACTATTCTTCTGATGTTAAGGATTATGTCTTGAACATAAAGATGTTACACAAAACCATACCAACACTAATGAATTTTAACTGAGAATGTCCTTTGCCGGACAATTCCCCTGAATAATTCATTTTATCAGTGAATCGTTTTATTTCTCACAACATTTCCTATTTTATGCAAGAGTCACCATTATATGAACTAAATAAGCCTAATATTTATTTCTTACTTAAACAGAGAAAAATGTGAAGTGCGAAGTTTTTTTAGTAGAGAAGACAGGGATGCATTAGAAGACAAGAGAAGGAGGGGAAAATAGGAAATCCTATACACGGGTTGCAGGTACCACCAACCAACCACAAGAAAGAAAAACGGGGAAAATCTCATTGCCTTGACAGTTTTAACTGAACATGATCACCAAAGACATCTCTGCCATTTGCCTCAGAAACCTAAAATATCTGTATGCAGTTTAGCTTCCGCATTGACTTCCAAAAGCTTAAAATATCAAAGACAACATTTTCTCACTGTTGCTAGCTTTATTATCCTCCTCCATAAGTATGTGAAGTATTACCCTGTATTTCACATTAATGATATGACTGTTGTGGTCTTTTACAATTTACTCATCAGACCTTAACAAGTTCATTGACAGGAGTAATGATATTAAGAGAAGTTAAATATAACTCATCAAAGTCATGCTACTAAGCACACATCTGATCCTGAAGGACAACTGAGGATCATTTCCTCTGCTACCCTTGCTCATGGAAAAAAACCCTACTGTCAAAAAATTATGATCCATTTCTCCACTGAAAAATAAAATGAGTGATACAGGCTAATGTATTTAAACCCTAAGTGCTTTGACTCTCTCATCTCTAAAGTGGAGATAAGTATACCAATACCTCCCATAGGATTGTTGCAAGGATTAATAATAGATTCAAGGGATTAATCAAGGTGCTGCAACATGTAAGAACTCAATAAACGTTATGCAATTGTTATTGCTGACAACTGTGGTATGGTGAAACCCTTCATCTACTTTCCTGTTTAAAAAATAGAGCAAACAAAAACAACTGTTCATATCCTTGACTCTGCTCTTTATCTTTTACCATGGTGCCATCATCTCTTTGACTTAACTCTCTCCACCCTGGTCATACACACTGGAAAATGCCAGTCACATGACTACCTCAGGGATGCTGCATTTTCTGCTCTGTTTGGAAACACCTGGTTATGTCACAGTTCCCTTGTATATGCTTTTTCTGTTGAAGTCTTTCCCAAAATATTTCCCAATCAGAAAAATCATGCTCTAGCTCCTTGCCCTGATTTGTTTTCTTTCAAAGCACTTAAAAGAACTTCATTTTACACATACTCAACTGACATAACTGACTCAGCATACTCCAATGAGAATTCCATTCACAAAAAGAATGGTGTAAGAATATACATAACTTTGATTCCTAACAGCTGAAAGATATTTTCAACCCAAATTGCATCAACAAAAAAATGAATACTTTAGTATATTCATACAATGGAATAACGCTCAGCAATTAAAAGGAAAGACACTGGTAGATGCCTCATCATCCAGAACAGGGGAAACTACTGCCTCTAAAGTGAAAGAAATCAAAAGAGTAGCTGTCTCCAGTGGAGACAATGATGACTGGGAGAGGACATGTGAGAATTTTCTGAAGTGACAGAAATGCTTTCTATCTTTATTTAGGCATGGATTACAAAGTTGTATATATCTGTCAAAATGCAAACATGCATGTCACTGCATTTATCTACTGCAAAATGTACCTGCATTATAAAACAGCATCAAACAGAAAGCTGTTCAGTGGCAATGGATAAAAACTGTTTGCATGACCAAGAGTAGATCGTCAGAATGGCAAGACTAACTGTAGGCTTCTTCCTCTTTTTTTATCTAAAATGTTAATTACAGTTGGTGAAAGTCTATGGGAAGAATTTATTTTCCAACTCTTTCTACCTTTCTCGGGGTATGCTTTTCAATATAAAGAGTTAGAACCTGGGCCTCCCTGGTGGCGCAACGGGTTAAGTGCAGCGCGGAGGCTGCGAAAATGCTAGTTTGATGCCAGGCAGGGGAGAGGCCCAGCAGACCTCTCCTGCCTCCCCGGATGCTCCCCTCAGCAGTGTATTTGGTCGATCTGCCTGCTCTGCTCCCCACTCTCTCTCTGGTGAACCCTCTCACCGCCCCATACCTCTGGCCTGCACCCCAGCTTGTACGCAAATATAAATAAATCTTTAAATAAAAAAAATTTTAAAAAGTTAGAACCTATCAATACATGAATTAGAATAAAACTAATCTACTTCATTCAAAATGTTAATCATTTCAACATTGAAGTGGCTGCCAACAACACAACACAGAAGTTTGACAACCTTCTACCCTGACTATTTCAGACAAAAGTGGCCTAAAAATCAAAATAACCTCAGCATAGGCACCAGGGACAACTGATGTCTCATTTTATTGCTGACCTACAAACACAAACATGATTCAGTCACTATCCCACAAAGTCAAGTAATGCTTGCAGTTGTTCTGAGGCTTGTTCATGAGTTTACCGAAATTCTTGCATATTTAAAATAATCTTATAAGTATTTTAAATTTCACATTTCAATAAAATGTATATATCATTAATAACCGTTGATTTGTTTCACTAGGTAGGAATACACATTATTCCGCACCTTACTTTTACCACTCAGTGCATCACGTATATCCCTCCAGGTCAACAAATAGACAGAAACTAGTTTCATAATAGTCCATGTTACAGCTACAACACAATTTATTTGACCATTCCTACTAATGTGCATCCAGGTTATCTGACTACAAACACTCTTGTAAACATGTTTGTAGACACTGACCTATATTTTTCTATAAAGACTTTCAAACATGAAACTGTTAAGTCAAAGGACACTTGTGGGACTGTCAACTGGACATAATAAATACTGGTTTTTTAATAATGTTTTTAATATTCACATTTCTCCCAAAGTTTGTAAGAATGCCCTACAACCAACATTATCATTCACTGAAAATAAAGCCTGCTAATCTTGTATTTGGACTTTGCCCTGGATTTCTAAATTGCATTTGTCTTTTAAAACACTGGCTATCCTCATATATAGCTTATCTTTAATTTTCAGTTATTATTTAAAGCCAATTTTTTTAAGTCGTGGGTGGACAGCTACCATGTACACCTGTCACTATGCAGGTGCCTCCCACTTTCTCTCTTTTTCCTAATAAATCTTTCCTTCTAAAATGTAAAAATGTAAAAATGTAAAATGTAAAAATGTAATATAAACAAATAGTATTAAAGGACTTATTTTCAGGGTGAATAAATCTGTGTAGGAGAAGCTATGTGAGGTGCTGAAACGACAAATGTCCATTTTTTAAACATACAGATACCTCCAAAATACTATAACACATACCATAGTCCAGTAACCATGTCAGAGGCTATATATCTAACACCCACAAAGAATACTTTTTACTTTTCTTTTTAAAGAGAATCACCGTGCTTGCATGACTTAAAAACTCCCTGTGAGTTGTAGAATTATGTAGTTAAAATCAAGGTCGCATTAACACAAATCTAAGATACTAATACCAGACTAACCAAAAAAAAAATTTGAAAGCAGATGAAAAATAAATCTCAGGTATTTATACAATATCTTTATAGGGAAAAAAAACCTTTCAGACAAAAGGAAATTTTATAATAAATATGACAGCATGTGTATAACCCATAGGTTATATGCCCACAAAACCAACACACATGTGTAAACCACTCAATTCTAACCAAAAGAAGGCTACTGTCTGGTCATATGTGTGGGCTGGTCTTTTTACATGACAGATAATTACATCCTCTTATAAAGAGAAGTAAAACCTCCTACACCACCCAGGCATCAATCAGATCAACTAGTAAATTTGGGGGAGTAATATAGTTCTTTTAAAAAATTACAGACTCCAGGGAAGTAAATCTTAACTGAATAAAACAATGTTCTTGCTGAGTTAGCACCAATTTCCTCAAGCATAACAATATCTGAGAAATAAAAAGCACTATAGAGAATCAAATGTGTAGATGGGTTTCTACTACTTTGTGGCAAAATATTGCTGAAAAAATTCTCCTGTCCCTCCTGTCATGTGAAAATAAAGATGAATTCAATTAGATTAATAGCAATTTAAAATTTTATTCTATAACAGAAAGAAGCACATGAGTGAATTCCATAAAATAGTGACTAATCAATCACTATTCATTTCCTCCATTCATTAACTAAAAATACTTGCTATTCAATGGAGGTAAGGTAGAAAAGGAAAGAGAGTAATGGGGAAATTACAAACTCAGGACAAGAGCTGTGATAAGCTCTAGTGCTATGGGCTAAATTCTTAGTCATGATGCCAAAGGCACAGTGATAATTGGACTTCATTAAAACATAAATGATGAAAAGATAAACCAACCACAGATAAAAAATATTTGCAATGCATATATCCAACAAAGCATGTAAATTCAAAATATGTAAATAACTCTCTAAATTCAACAGTTATAGCGAAAGACATACCAGCAAAGAAGACATAGAGGTTTCAAATAAGCGCATTTGAGATTCTTCATTACTAGCTATTAGGAATTGTGAGTAGAGGTACAGAAAATCGTGAAGTAGGGCCTCCCTGCTGGTGCAAGGGGTTAAGTCTCAGCTCTACCAAGCTATCCACAGCCACTGCAGCACAAGTTCGATCCCCAGCCAGGGAGCTTCCCACATGGTGCAGCAGACCTCTCCTGCCTCACCCACTGCTCCCCTCAGCAGTGTACTTCAGTAGCTCCACCTGTTCTGCTCCCCACTCTGTCTCTGGTGAATCCTCTCACCCCCTCCCCCACACCTCTGGCCAACACCCCAGTTCTTGTATGCATAAATAAATAAATCTTTCAAAAAATTGTGAAATAAAATTCTAATCCTCAAAAACTGAAAGATAGTAATTAAGACTATAAGGAAAGAGGGAAAAAGACATTCTAAAAGAGGTTGAGGATATGGGGGATTTGTCAGATGACAGAAAGTGACTTCTAGAGTGCCAGTCAAAACTTTACCGGAGTTGGGAATGGTAGGAGGGGGAATCAATATGAAGATTTGAAAAATCTGACAAGTGAATGCCACATGCAGCGTGTGAAGCTGAGAGAGTACCTTTGGGACTCCTAGACTGACGGAAGTAAATAAAGATAAAGACCATAAGGAATTTAGTCTCTATGTTCTCAAGACAGTTGTTAACACTCCTGTGAGAAAGAGAAAGAAAGAGTAATGGCAAAAGAATTCTGAAGCCAATTCTTCCCTGCTTCCAGTAGTCTAATTTTTGTACTCAGTGCCCAGCAAGGAGGCCATGGGACTCTCTTTTGACACCAGCTATTTTAGTCCCTTTATCAGTAAAAATTTCAAGAAAAAATTAAAGAGCACAAAAAAAAAAGTTCAATTCCAAACACATACAGAGAAAAAAGCTCTCCCCCTTTTAATTTTCACTCCAAACTTTGTTTCTATCTCATTTCTGATATCTACGTCTAACCAAGTAAATAACATTTACACTTAGTTTTCTTGCTTACATCTTTTTCCTCTCTACCTAGGGCACTGAGTACAAAAAAATATAATAATAATTGTTAATGCCTGTCTCTTCAGTGCTAAATGCATAAAATAAACTTAAAATAAACACTTAGAATAAATACCGATGAACTCATCATCCAAGATAAGTAAAACATTACCAATAATTTCCATTTACTTACACATAGATTCTTACTCCTAAATTCTTTCACCCACTACTACCCAGTAAGTCATGCTCCTAAATTTTATGCTTATTACTCCTTTGCTTATACACACATACACAGTTATATTTTGTTTTCCACATTTTGAAATTAGAAAGCTTTAATTACTTAAATGCTGGTTATTGTACAAAGAACTATCCATATTCACCTGACCTCAAATTAGATTATTTGTGTGTTCCATGAATGAAAATAATGGAAATTCTAAAACATTCCCATTGTAAACCCATATACACATAAAAACTACAAAATACAGTAACAGCAAAAAGTGGGAAGAATTCAGCAAAAACGAGGCTAAACAGTAGGTGCCAGGCAGATACTTCAAATGATAACAAGTGAGGCTCAAACCTCTCGTTATTAAGATTAAAAGCATCATGAAGAAAGCAAAAAAAATAAGATGTCATTCTCTGAAAGGCAAGACTCATGGTAGTCCCTTGACGATAGAAACAAGGGAGGGAAAGTGTAACAAGTCTCCTTTACTTATTCATGAGACCAAAAGAAATAAAGGAATCCCTTGATGTTTTTATCATTTTCTTTTTCTGCTACATCTCGCACCAGATAGAGAAAGAACAATAACGTTCTAATACCTCCTAAAATTCCTCTGTAATGCCTGTACCTTTTAAAAAAGGGTCTGAGATTTAACTTCCTAGAAGATACATTAAATTTTATACCTACAAATTTTATTCTGTAAACAAAACCCATCCCCAATTTATTTCTTTTCTTCTTTTAAAAAATTGATATAGAATTTAAAAATGTGTCAGGTGCTGTACTAAGTAATCTTAAGGAAAACTAGGAATAAATCAAAATGGTGGACTTCTGTATTAGGCAATAGTGGAAGAATAACTCATTTAATTACTAATCTACTTTCTGTCTCTATGGATTTGCCCATTCCAGATGTAAGTGGCATCAACAATTTGTGACCTTTTACATTTGGAGCTTTTTTTTCACATAGCATAATGTTTTCAAGATTCATCAAGCTGTAGCATTTAATACAACTCCATTCTCTTGAATGACTAAAGAATATTCAATGGTTTGGATATATCACATTCTGTTAATCACCTGATTGACAGTTGTGTTGTTTCCACTTTTTGGCTTAATGAATAATGGTTCTATATATTCATGTACAAGCTGTTAGGTAGTCATATTTTTTCTTTTCTATTGGTTACAAACAGGAGTGGAATTGCTGGGTCACTTGGTAATTGTATGTTTAATAAAACTGGTCAACAAATTCTTACAAAAGTCATGTCACTGAAATAAAAATAGTCATTTCCTATCAATTTGTATGTGCTCAACACGAATATGACAGTCAAATTCTAATTTTGGCTCTAGTTTTTTTTGTAATCTGCAATAAACTGATGTTTACATCATGAAATGCATGCCAATAGTAATAGGCCTATGGTCAATACCTGTAAAAAATCAAGTCATAGATTACTTCTTAGATTTCTTCGCTTGTCTGTTGTACAGCTGTTGGAGCATCTCTGGGGAGTGTCCAACAGTTGTCAGCCAGCATTTTAGTGGACCATTTTCCCTGGTATCTTTGTTCTATTGATGAGATATCTTGATGAAAATGTTTGCCATGTTCATCACTAACCATACCACAGTTTTCAGGGAAGAAATCCAGATGAGAATGAAGGAAGTGGTCTTTAGAGACATATTGCAGCCAAGTTTCTGATACTGCATCAGCATGTCTTCTACTAGTTCCTTGTAGTTTTCTGCCCTAACAGTCCCAAGAAAGTTTGTAGACACTATGCGAAAAGCATTCCATGCTTATTTCACATCACCCTGCAGCAAGTTGTTGAACTGGTCATCTCAGTGCAGATGGAATGTTTGGGTAGACTATTCTCGACTTCTTTTGCTTCGTTATTCCGCCGGAAAGAGGAGAAACCAAGCAGAAGGAACAGTCTTTTATGTGGTTGCTTGGCTCTCTCCACACCATGGGGACTGCAAACGGCATGGATGGTTTTTTAGCCACTGTGAAAGCTGTGCTGTACATGTAGCACGGCATATATGTGGGGCTCAAGGGTTGTCTTGGTCACCAACCTTGCATCCGAAGTAAAGATGATAAGCCTTCTTCACTTGAGAAGTGATACTCTTCTTCTGCTTGGCAAATGTCACTTCCCCACAAGTAGAGCAGAAATTGTCCACGCTATTAACACACTTTCGAGGCATTACTGTTCTGTATTGTGCCTAACTGGATAAAATAATAACAGTTCTATGGAACAGTAGCTTAAACTGTCTCACACAAAGTCTGAAATCTTTTCAATGCTCAACCTTTCCAACAGGGCTTTCTACAGTGCACTGCTGACGTCAGCTTACTTCAGCAGCCGCCTGACAGTAGTATTGCACTGCATCAGAAAATGATGCAATCAACTCTGGATGATGTGTGCATGATGGTATTATGCAATGCGATGCAATATTACATCATTCTAGGCTGATTTAGGATGTTGTTGCAGTCCTACTGGATAAATTTACATGGTGAAACATAAAATTAATTATATGAGATATCTGCAAAACGAGAGCTAATAAAAAATTTTCAGGGTTATATTCATGTTCAGCACACCAAGATACTACAGATTAGGGCCTTTTTAAGTCAGTTATGATCTCACTGTTGACCAGTGTAATTTAAGGGACCTGCAGAGCTATTTTCCAACAGCTATTGGATCTCACATCTTCACAAGCCATGTATGAGAGTTTTAATTAGTATACATTCTCACACATACTTGTTATTACTATCTTTCTTTTGTATATAAGCATCTTAGGTGATATAAAGTGGATGAGGGGACATCTGATAATGAGAGTAAGGCTTTTGTATTATGATTGTGGTTGTGGTTATATAACTATATCTGGCAAAACTCACCAACTTGTATTTTAAATTGATGCATTTTATTATATATAAATTATTTCTCAATTTTATAATAAGTTTTTTATCTAAAAATCAAACAGGGTTGGTTTTTTAAAGGTTTAGTTTAATATAAGTATCACATAGATTATTATGAGTTTTCATTTTCACACCTAATGATGTGTTATGATAAATGAACACAGATTTCCAAGAACACAACGTGTCCAATTCACTAAGACCCGGGATTCCTCTTTTTACTTCAACAGTAAAAAGCATTTAATCTGTACTGATAATTATCAGCAGCTCCATTACAAGTCTGTTTATTTGGGTCAGAATCATTAAGCTCACATGTAATTTAGTTGCTTCATATTACACCTTTGTTTTTATCTGATTTGAGATATCTGTCACTAACTCCTTTGATGTACATTTAATAGTTTATTCCAAGTCCTGTAAAAGGGAACCAACAGTTCTTTTTAGAGGGCTGATTTAATTTAGGGTGAGCGTAACTTAAATAGGCTACAGCTGTCTTCATAATATGCCTTATACTGATTGTTTAAAATTTAAAGTATACTTACATAGACTAATGGCTTTTCTATATATTAGTCCCCATATTGACTATTTTCATCGTTCTTTACCCTTAGATTAACACAACTAAGAATTTCAAATATAATGAAAATACTAAGACAACTGAAGATATGTTAGGCCTCACAATGAAAAAAAACAGAGAGAAAGAATTAGTTTTTACTTGTCTAAATAAATACACAACTATTTGATTTCTGCAATGGAGGGGTACAAGAACACTAGGGATTAACAAAAATATATCCTGATGACTATGAAAATTAATATGCTAGGAGACAGTGAAGCCTATGTGAATAGGATATGAACTTTAAAGTGAAAATTCCAGTTTTATCATTTATTAACTATTTGTCTTTATACCAGTCACTCAGCCTCTGAAGTTTTAGTCTTCCATTCTACAAAAGAGAAAACCAGTCTTCTATTTTATTAGTGGTAAAGTGGTAATAATGTATACAAACAACCTAGAATTTCTTCTGAAAAATACCAAACATGATAATTTGTTTGATTTATAAATTTACTTTCTCTCTTTTCTATTTAGGACACTTCTCTCTCACTATAGCCCTCATAGAAGAAGGTCCTAACTAAAGGGTTCAAACAGGTGTAAACTAAGAAAATCCTTCTATCACTTTCTTAAATTCAATACCCTGCCATCACTAGAAATTAAAGAAGCAGCTCTTCTCAAACTGACATTCTCCCTTAGAGACACTGTTTCTTTGTCCAAAATCAATAAAGAAATGGAAGCTGAACAGAACATACATAAATACTGTAACTTAGCTAAAGAGCAGCCTTAGCAAAAAATAGGGTAAAAACCTAAATGACAGCAAAGAGTGAAGGCGTCAATGAAAAGCACTAAATGATATGAAAAAAATTCACAAAGAAAACTGAGAAATAATTAGAGAAGAAAACGAAATCTCATAGGTTGGCCATCTGAAATGTCAATAAGTCTGTTTTCTGTTTGTAAGGCACTGGGGGTGACTGTAAGCAAATGTTGATTGGGCTACTTTTGGAAGGTTGGCAGGGTGTATGGGTGTGTGTGTGTGTGTGTGTGTGTGTGTGTACAGAACTTACTTCTCTAACATTTGTTATTAAATTTGTACAAAAAAAATCACAGCATAGCCTTGTTTATTCACAATTCTGGATTCCCACAAATCTGAACAATTCAACAGCTCTTTCTTTGAATATGTTAAAAACTACACTTAAGTTATTTGAAAGGCATGAAAACTACAAATGGGTAGGTGTATTTTAAGAAAAATATGAAAACTCAGCACCAAACTTACCAAAAAAAAAAATTACACAAATGAGAAAACTCTAAGTTGTTCTCATGTTTGTTTCTAGAAAAATAACATTAGCCATTCACATCATCAAAAAACAGCAGTGACTTTTCCAGTATTTCTGATTGCATGGGTAGTCTGTTTGATGACCACAAGCTTCAGAAAATATATGGCATTTTCCTCCAAAAGGGAAAAACAGGTTAGATAAACTTTTTGACATTCAGAGATGTCAAATTGTGAATTCCGTGCATAGAGGAACTAAAAATAGTAAGATGTTCACATTATAAACTATATTTAAAAAACTAGAAAGAGTGCTTGAAAGATAATTAGTTTTAATCTAAAATCAATTTAATCTATTATCAATTAACTCAGCATAGATTTCTAGAAAGAACATTGTATTTAAAAAATGGCAAAGAAGGTCTAGGTTTACATATGAACTGACCAATTACTGATAGTGACCATGAAGAAGTAGGAACACACAAACTATATTGATATGTTAGTAAATGACCACTAAATACAATGATGGCCTTCTATGCGATAAGACGGATCCAAACCCTTCAGATTTTTACATTGAGTGAAAGCATCTTTGCTTTCTTGTAGGTCATAACTTTCAAGAGCTTAAGCCATGCAGAACCAATCCACAGTTACCAGCACCTTGTATCTAGCACTCAGTGAGGCACTGAAGATATGAAAACAGTCTACAAATTTAGTAAGGGGCAAAGGAGTAATTAAAATTTACAAAAAGTTAAGTCCTGTAGGAGCAGAAAGAATTAGAAGGACAGGGGTGTTCTAAAAGAAAAAAATAACGATGAAAAGCCTTGAGAGAAAAATACATCATTTGAGGAAATGAAAGAAGTTCAGTACAACAATCACAAAGGGGTATTGTTGAGGTAGATGAGAGACATCATTTACAGTGATGCAAAATAATGCTGAAAAAACAGTTTATAAAAGATCTAATGGGGCCTCCCTGGTGGCTCAGCAGGTTAAGTGCAGCACTATGAAGCTATCCAGAGCCACCGCAGCACGAATTCGATTCCCGGACTGGGAGATTCCCACATGGAGCACAGCAGACCTCTCCTGCCTCTCCCACTGCTCCCCTCAGCAGTGTACTTCAGTGGATCTGCCGGTTCTGCTCCCCACTGTCTCTGGTGAATCCTCTCGCCACCCCACAGATCTGGCCTATACCCCAGCCTGTATACATAAATAAATCAATCTTTTTTAAAAAAAAAGATCTAATGGACTTGGTATGCAGCAGCTCTGATAAATTCATTTACTAATTCTAAAAGTCTGCATATTCCTTTGTATTTTCTATTTATTCCCTTTATATTTTTGTCACCTTATTGTAATGACTAGAATCTACATTCAACGTCAAATAGAGTTGGAGACAGAACCCAATCCAAACACAAAATAGTTTTTAATTTATCACTACTGAGAATCACTTTGGCTACAGATTTTTTTAATCTTTACCATGCTGAGAATGTTCCTTTCCATTACTAATTTGCTATGAGCTATTTTTCTATCATAAATGACTTCTGAGTTTTGTCAAAGGAGTTTTACATTTCTATCAAAATGAATATTTGGGTTTTCTTCTTCATTCTATTAATACAGTGAATTAGGCTGGCTGATTTTCAAATCAGCCAACTTTATATTCCTGGAATGTGTCTTAATAGTCCTGAAGTATCACCTCTTATATATCACTGGATTCTATTTAACATTTATATGTAAATTACACCAAGAAAGAATTTAAAAGATGAAAAGAAGGGGAGAGATAATTGAAAGGAAGGGGAAATGATCTTGGATGTATGAAGGTGAGCATTAAGAAAAACATGATAGCAGAATAGAATTATTCAATAAAAGAGTTAAGCAATTCACATTGAGACAATCTTCTCAAAAAGAACAAGAAATTATGTCTTTAAAAATCTAGGGGGTTCAACAGTCAAATAATACAACTACCAGAAACAGGATAAAGAAAACTTGGGAGAAGAAATCATCAAAAAAGTAACTGAAGCAATTTTCTAAAAATTATACCACTGGTATTTCACATTGAGGGGGTTTAGGACAATATATGAAACGAAACAACACTGCAAAGTTTCACTGGGAACCAGTCAACTTTCTCATAGTTTCTAAGGAGAAAAAAAGCATATACAAAGAAAAAGATATCAATGGCTTCAGGTTCTTCAACCATAACATCATACTAATGGCTTCAATTTTTTTTAAAGATTTATTTTTATTTATTTGTGCATACAAGAATGGGGGTGTAGACCAGAGATATGGGGGGTGGTGAAAGGATTCACCGGAGACAATGGGGAGCAGAACAGGCAGATCTATTGAAATACACTACTGAGGGGAGTAGTGGACAAGACAGGAGA
Organism: Scalopus aquaticus; assembly: GCA_004024925.1. Classification (NCBI taxonomy): domain Eukaryota; kingdom Metazoa; phylum Chordata; class Mammalia; order Eulipotyphla; family Talpidae; genus Scalopus; species Scalopus aquaticus. The sequence continues at coordinate 51,953 of PVIJ01009457.1, forward strand.
GATCTTCTGTGCCATGTGGGTTAACTGGGGTGGGGTGGGGGGGCTAACAGTGGCTGGTGGTAGCTAGTTGGCACTGACCCAATAAGCACTGCCTTCAAAATTCTTAAGTAACATTATTTACAAATATTTGTTACCCAGCTAAATTAACAATCAAAAATTAAGACTGAAAAAAAAGGGCATCTTCAGACAAACACATTTTACCACATATCTTTTTCAGAGAGCTACTAAAGGGTTTACTCCGCCATAATGAATACGCAAAGTAAAATGGTCTGTTTTTCATTACAAATTTTATATGACCAGATACATGTGTGATGCTGATGAAAACAAACCCAGAAAAATGATCAAATACAATGAAAACACACGTAATTGTTTTCAAGTTACAACATTTTGCTATGTGAAATTATATTTTAAATCTAAAATACTTTTTAAAAGTAAGTATATTACAGTGGACACAAAAACAGCGTACTTAAATTCTATGGCAATACTAATTTTTATAGGACCTCCCTGGTGGCGCAAGGGGTTAAGTCTCAGCCTGTGAAGGTATCAGCAGTCACGGCAGCAGGAGTTCGACACGGCAGCAGGAGTTCAATCCCTGGCCAGGGAGATTCCTACACGGTGCAGCAGACCTCTCCTGTCTCACCCACTGCTCCCCTCAGCAGTATACTTCAGTCCATCTGCCTATTCTGTTCCCCACTCTGGTGAATCTTTTCACCCACCCACCCACCACACCTCTGGCCTACACCCCAGCTCTTGTATGCATAAATAAATAAATCTTTAAAAATATATATATAAATATATATGTATATTAATTTTTATAGCTTTATTCTCTCTCGTAGTATTCCTGCCCAACATAAAAGTTGAAAAAAAAGGTTGAACATTAATAATTAGAATTAAACAAAAGAGCTTCATAAATGAAACTATGGAATGAAAATCTGCTTTTCTGAATTACATGGGAAAGAAACAAAGTCTTAGCAGAAACTTTTAGTAAGAAAGTTCTTGATTCTAACCATCCAAAGAGAAACTTGGCCACTCCAAATACATTCCATAAAAAGATGTTCTACAATCTTCTTTATAAAATGATTTCTCCAAAACACATACACAAAAGAAAACAGACTGAGAGAGAGTGCAAGAAACAAGGAATCAGAGCTGAAATTTGTATATGCCATAGGTAAATAACAAGCAGAAAAATTTCAACATGACTATAGGATGTGTTGCCTTGTTATTTCCACCCTTCCCATTTTAATTAAGCAGACTTAATCACTAAATTAATCCATATTTTATTTAGGATAAGTGTGTAATGCAAATGTAAGTTTAATAAATGTCACTCACCAATTTAGGGAATTAACTGTTAAAAAGAGTATTGCAAAAAAAAAACTCCCAACTTCTGGATAAACTTTAAAATATAATAAAATTAAAATATTTTCATAACTTCTTTTTAAAAAAGACTTGAAAGTAAGCAAACAAGACTAATAAAATTGCGCTTTTAGTGTACATGCAAAAACACTATTGAGTGAATACCGGCAACTTAATGAGAAAATGCATTCTTTAGATTAAAGCTCAGATATTAAAAAGTCAGGTACTATTTAGGTATCCAAATAGCAGATTTTCATTTCAATATTATTTGATGTTTTGAAAACACTTAAAAACGTATACAATGTTCAAATTCAAAATTAAGACATTCATTATGAAAGCAAAATCCAAGGTCAAAAGTCTTAAAGTACATTTTTGCAGAGCTAGAAATGCAGACGACAGACTCATGTGCAATCAAGATAGTGGTGAAAACCAAGCTCTCCAGGGCAGTAAGTTTTACCGAGAAGAGCAAAGACAAGAAAACAACACACACTTGGGGAATGCCCACAGCAGAAAACTAAGCCAGAAACATAACAAAAGCAGCACAGTCAACAAGGAAGGGATCTGGGAAGAGTGAAGCCATGAAAACCAAGAGAGAAGAGGGCTTCAAGAAAGAGCCAGCAAAGTCAGAGGCGAAATCAAGATCAAAGAGAATGAAGATAAATCAAAACCACAGTAGAAAGTGAATGGCCATATTGAATTGGTTAAGATTACCTATTTCCATCTCAACTGACAGAATAAAAGTTTATCTTGAGGGGAAGAGGCGTAGGGCATGGACACTTGGAAGAAAACATACTTTAGTTATCATTCTTGCTGTTTGTAGTCCAAGACCAATAAGAGAAACTCTTTCTAAATTATTTGTTTCTTCTTAAAGGCTACACTCACCAAACTGTGGAGCAGGCAAGATTCTAGCCGCTCGAACAGGACCATGTCGAACAGAAAATAGCTCCTGCGCTTCCCCACTGATCTGTAAAGACAGAAGAAAGTTCAGGAAATGAAAATGCAGGTCAGATTATTATTACATGAAAACAAGATCTAAATTTCATCATAATATTTGGTCTCAAACATAAAACGGCAAAAACACACAAACACACATTTACTAATGACACACAAAGTATATTCATAGCTTAAGTTATAAATATCTTCAGAAAACTATAAGAACATCTACTTAATAGGAACAGAAAAGTAAATGGTCTGCTCAGTTCCTGTGAGACTCTTTCATTTCAGAGAACAATAACTGTGATTTTTTTAATTTAGTATTCAGTTTTTCATTTAAGAGCAAATATTTTTAGTATCCTGAAAAATTGAACTGTTGCAGTGACTTTCACAAGTATGTTGTAAATGAAGGAAAAAAACATACTGCATAGAACATGGAAGTGGGATGTGAGTGACCTAGATACCAGTTTTGGTTCTGGACCAAACAACTAATAAGCTGTTAACCTTGAATAAATCATTTGATCTTTATAGACCTATTTTTTATTCTTTTTAAAATATATTTTAATAAACAATACATATATTGAATTTGTAAAGTATAATTTGATACATATATACATATCAGAATGATTACTACAATCAAGTTAGTTAATATATCTCCTCAGTTACCTTTTTTGTTAGACAGGCACCTGAAATCAGCTCAGCATTTTTCCAGTATTCAATATAATAGTCATTACTGAACACTGTACCCTAGACTTATTTATCCTGTACAACAACTTTGTACCCTTTGACCAACATCTCCCCATTTTCCGCCCCCTCTAGAAGACTAGATTCTTTTGCATTTATAACTGAGATGGTAAAGCTGCTGAAGGACCTCAAATAATTTCAGAATCTTGTAAGTAAAAAGTAATACGTAAGCATCTTTAAATGATATCATTTTTACTAACAATACAGATCAAACAATAGTGCATGAATACCCGTTCATTTTGAGTCATATCAAATATATCCCTCAGACATAAACAGTACAACATTCTACTAATCCAAAAGTGCAAAATGGTATGCAAAAATATGTGTCATGTGTGAAAACAAACTGCATTTCAGGAGAACAGTTTGCTCAAGAGAACAATTTGCTGCTAACAGAAGTACTGAACAGATTAAATTAGAATTAGTTTTAGGCCCTCCCCGGTGGCGCAGCGGTTAAGCGCTGCGCTGTGGAGCTGTTGGCAGCTGCGATGCAAGTTCGACGCCCGGCCAGGGAGAATCCCACATGGCGCGGCAGACCTCTCCTGCCTCACCCGCTGCTCCCCTCAGCAGTGTATTTCTGATCTGCCTGTTCTGCTACCCGCTCTGTCTCTGGTGAACCCTCTTGCTGCCCCACGCCTCTGGCCTGTACCCCAACTTGTATGTATAAATAAAAAATAAATCTTTAAAAAAAAATTAGTTTTAAAAAAAGGCATTCCAGACTACTCTAAGTGGTAATGCAGTTCTCAATATATTTTTATAATTGCCAAGTGTTTGATGAAACATGTAATGTCTGACAAGGAAAATGGCAAACATAAAATCTTAAATACCCAAGAATTTATAACACATGTAATAATGATCAATATTCAACAGAGGAAACATGCTGATTGTATTTTTTTAATACAAACAAGTTTAAAATATTGACAGTACATATAATTATAAAAGGCTTATGAATCTTCTAATATTAAGCTACAAATCTGCAGAGCTGACTTTTAGATTAACTGTTTTCTTTAGATCTGCATCTTCTCTTCTGAATTAAAAGCGATGAACTATAAATATTAGTTATAAATATTTTATTACAACAATGCTTTAAAAATCCATCATATTCAGTGTGCCTATAAAAATTATTACATACAACTCAGTGTGTGGTACAGAAGTTTTTGGCTATAGCAGCAAGTCCCTGTATAGCTCATGGGATACAGAAGATGTGAGGAATGCTAGGGTCTTTCTATCTATGCAACAAGAGCACCACCTATCACCAATTAAAAACACCAAAACTACAAACTCAGTACAGCAAATAATAAGAATTTATCTATCTACAAATTCCTTTGTGGACACTCATTTTCTGAATTAAAACCATGGCCACTGTAACACTACAGCTCTTAAGTCTACATTTTATTATGGAACAGAATTTTAAATTTAGAAAAAGTTTGAAATGGCCATTTGTTCAACTTGCCACCTAACTTGCCAACTTACCCAGTAATCATATTCTCTAGAATTCAAAAATTACAATACCTTAGTTTATAGCCACACTTACACTAAAGGGTATATCACTAATGTAATTCCATTATATTGCAGATACAACCTCCATCAAAACTGCCAATTTATTTAATTTTGAAAATAATTGTTGGAGAATGTATAAATAACATTCTTCAACATGCATATTACTATTATTAACATTGAAATGAAAAACAAATTACAAAAATACTGCCGAACTTGCATTGAAATTATAATTCAGAGTAATGAAAAACACTTCTCAAAGAAATGAAGGTTTATCCAAATATAACAACTACAATTTTATACCTGTAACAACTCATGATATTCTAACACAAAATCTGTTGCTCTGTATTATTACTTCCATATGCTACGAGTATATCATTTAGCTTTTGATAGATACTATCGAGTAAAGCCTTAAAGTTTAAAAAAAAATTTAACCACATTTAACTGACCTGCTATACTAAATTACACTAAATAATACAGAGTAAAGCAAACCTGTTGCCATACTCACAATATGAAAAACATTTGTTATGACTATATTCAATACACAAGAGCTAAATTTGACATAGAGAAACAGATTTTGAGATCTGAACACACGATGCTTTTCAGCATAATGGCTTTTAAAACAAATCTAAATGCCTCATTCCACCCTAAGCTTCTATTCTAAATCCCTCTTTATATGCACAGGAACAGGTAAGAAAAAAAACTACAAAATGCATGCACACATTTGTTACCCATCCTTCATTACCTATAAGTTAAGATCCTAGAGTACCTGTTTAATAACACATGGAAAAGGGCGCAGAGGGGCTTTTTGTAGGTATTTATGGCTATTTGTGAGTAGGTTTAAATTAAGATTGTTAGAGAAGAATAAGTCTAAAGCATCTTAGGTGAGTCCATGTGTCAAACTCTCCTTTGAAGAATTCTCCAAATAGCACATGTCAATTCTACACAGGAATACAATCTCACAATAGAAACTGCGCTGACAAATGTACAGATAAAATATGTACATTTTAGAAAGGACCCCAAGAAAATGGATATGTCCTTAGAAACTCTGATTTAGCTGTCATTTCTGATTGTCTCAATAATTTTACACGCACTATGTTCACTGGTAATAAGGCTCTCAAAGGAGTGTCAAAACTGATCAGGTTGTTTAGAAGACTTTCAAAGTGATTTTTACATTTCTTAAAAAGAAATCATTGAAAATTGCAGAGAATCTCAGTGATAAGGAATTTATAGAATTTTAAAAGAATTACCAGGAGTATAAATTCACTTATAAACCAACAAAAACACAAGGGTAGAACAACAAGGATGGGGTATACCAAGCAATGTTTCAACTTCCTGGCAACTGCAGTAATTTGGGGAGAGGAGGAAACTTCTCCAATAGCTCCTCATGGGTCTCTGCTTTGTTCTTACTGGCAGTTTAATTTCTGATGACAGACTTTTGTTGTTTGGAGCATAAACCGGACGTACCAGTTTGGAGGCACAATAAGGAGAACAAAGAATGATTTGTTCACACTGTAGGAAAAAAATCTTTTCCAACCATAGAAAATAGCTTTCGCATGGTGAAAATATGCAAATTACATACCAAACCCAAAATGGTGGGGGGGGGGGTGCAGAGTACAAGTTTAGAATCTCACAACTCAATCTAAGGCAAAGGAAATTATAACAGCCGAGAAAGTAACACACACAGAGAGAAAAGGCTATAAAAGCTGTGGGAGAGCTCTGTGAGTGCTTTTAGAGAACTCTAAAAGCAAATGAGGGTCATCTAGTCCTCAGAACTAAACTTGTTTCTCAAATTCTTATGATTTTTCAAAGGTATCTGACTACAAAAATAGAAAAGTCAATCAAATACCAACAACAATGATAATGCTCTACAATGACAGAGAATTCGGACGAGTGCACATTTACACCCTCCATTTGACACTGTTCAAGAGGATGATTGTGGTCTTTAATTGATTCTTCTTAGCAAATTTTATTGAAAGATAACAAAGAATAGATAAGTAGATAAACTATCCATAAGTATAAAGTTTTACGAGCTTTCAATATTAATACCATTGTTCAAAAAAAATAGACCTCTTTACCAACACACATCAAAAAATAGAGCACCAGGAATACTCAGATCTTCCCAGACACAAACCGAACTCAAGAATAACCATAATCACTATCCTGATTTCTAATGCTTTATATAAGTTTCAGTTGTTCAGTTTAATGTAACTGAAATCATACATTGTATGCTTTTGTAAATGGCTTCTTTCACACATTACATGCTTAAGAAATTCACTCATGTTGTTGCATTTGACTTTAGTTTTTTATTCCTGTTGCTAAACATTCCATTGTATGAAAATACTACAATTTACCCATTCTACTCTTGAAGAACTTCTGGGTTGTTTTTAATCAATAGTTTGGGGCTCTTATGATGTCAGGAAAAATTGTGGAAAACTTTCAACCAGGAAAAAGGTTACTGTGTGTTCTGTCAATGGATTACCAAGAGTTGACTAGCTGTCCCTTGGGATTACCCTTGTTTTGCCTGGGCTATTTTATACTTTAAGTTAAGAAAACTCATAGTAATGCAGTTGAATCTTGTCCATAGAAATGTAAATGAACTTTTTCTAACAGAGTTACAGTTGAGTACCACTCCTTAAAATGCTAACACTAAAAAGTACCTCTGAGTCCCAAAAGGACATGGACCAGATTTGCATCTGTAACTAGTTCATTTCAGTATTCCTAATTGTATTGCTATAATTGTTCTTCAGATTTTCATTTGAACCAGATTGCCAAATATCTCATTAATTAATTAGTTAAATCAAATTTATGACACCTGTCCACTTTTTAATCCTATGAATGCCGTGATTTTACCATTTTTTAAATGTCATAAAGAATACTGATATGAATATTCTCATACATGTTGGTTCATGAACATACACACATATATATGTGCATGTGTGTATGTGTGTGTGTATGTATGTGTGTATGTATGTATGTATGTATGTATATATCTACTACTGGAATTGCTTCCCATTAGGAAATGAGGATAGGCACATATGCATATATCGCGAACCTTGACAAAATAATTTTCCACAGCAGTCATACCAATTTGCACTTTCACTGACAATATAAGACAGACCTACTTGCCCCACATTCACACCAACATTTAAAGTTCAGTATCCTGGTGGATGGTCACTGAGTTCTCACTGTAGTTTTCACTGGCATTTTATTCTTGATTGGACATCTTTTCATATGCTTGTCGGAATTTATTTACACTATTTCATAAATGACTTTCAAAGTCTCTTGCCCTATACAGTTGCCTAATTCTAAGAAATTATGGATTTAAATCTATTATGCACATTCAATGAAAGGCATAAATCGGTCTCCTCTGGAAAGGTAATAGTTCCTCAAACTAAACCTAAATATTTTTTTTACAGTAGTGTTCTACCAGGGCAAATGATATAAGACTTTTGTCTCACAGGACAGCTGATTTCCAGAAATACACGATAAATTAATACCGAATACAAATGAGGTTTGAGAATTCATTTCAGCAACTCTGGAAAAATGTAGAGCTTTTTGTACTTTATCAAAGTCTTATGTTAATTCCACATCCAGTGATGAACAACCTTTCCCCAACTAAGGTACAATGGATGGGTTATAGGAACATGGTATCCTTTAAAATAAAAAAGAAATTAAAAGTATTAATTTACCTATTTTTTAAAATGGCTAATGGCATATATATAGATCATTTCTAGGCTAGAAAATGAATTAAAAGACTAAACTACCAGACATGAAAGACAACAGAAAATGAATACCTCAAGCACATCCTGACTTTTAGTAAAGAATGTCTTTCCTCACATTTACACAGATAAGTAGTAAGGGCTATTGGTTCTACCTGGGAAGCGTGAGGAAGTAAAAACAGCCAACAAATCCCAACAGATGTTAGTCCGGAAGTTTTATTCTTTTCCTAAACTCATGGCCTATGGCAACAAAGTCAGGTATGTACAATATGCCAGATCATCAGTTACAAACGTCACACATCAACAACATCAATGATTCTAACAGTATATTTTAGTAAAAAATAAATTAGACTTGTGTTTATTAGCTCTACAAATTGGCTAAATCTGAGTTTGGCTTTCAAATAAGGGTGTTGACATATCTATCTAGCAAGGCAACTGTGATGATTAAATTGTGTATTTAAACTATGGAACACATAGTTGGCACTCAAAGATAGTTAAACCAATAAGATGCTTGTTAAATGAAATAATTAAATAAATGACTAAGTTTATATTGGCCTCATTACTCAACCTTAATGGTATTTAGAATGATTTTCCTTTGTCACACTGTTCTTAAAACATGTTATTAAAAAAACATGTTATTAATATTTAATACCTAGACACTTCACAAAATACATTTTGGTACAGCTCATTTCATGAACCGCCTTCTTCCTCTTTTACCCTCTTCTACCCGCAATATACTAAAGTATTTCCTATGCTTTACTGTCAGTAGTGCAGTAGTTTTTATCACGCTAGTTTCACAGCCCACTTAAGATCAAGTCAGTCTCCATTTTCTCTGGCAAATACCCCACAATTGTTCCAACTTTTATGTGTTTCTATCTGCAAAACATTTATTTATCAACTGTGATGTAAAAACAGCCCATTTAAATATAAAAGTGAGTTACCAATCTTTTCTAAGTATTTCATATGTACTAGCCACACAGACACAACTGAAATGGATTGCCTTAAAAAGAGTGGCATTAGCTTTAAACTTAAAATGTAACAGCAATTGTTAAATTAAGAAGAAAAAGTAAACTGTGGACTTTACTTATTAAATGTGTCGATATTGGTACATTCATATTAACAAATGTACCACACTAAGGCAAGATGTTAATAATAGACAAAAATGGGGAGGGGAGAGTAAGGGGAATTCTTTGTACTTTCTATTCAACTTTCATGTAAACCTCAACCTGTATATCATGTATGGACGTGTATATATATGGGAAAAGTGAAAATTCCACAAATAATTAATTATCCCTGACAACCCCCCCCCCACAAAAATTGGTTTACAAGATAAAAATACAGGGATGGGTGGAATAAAGAGGTAATGAGGTCTATACTCAGGAATTCAGCTCTTAAAATAACAAAAGTACCTCATTTATCCCCTTTCAATATCCAAAAACAGTTACCATTTTGCTAATTGTTTCTAATCACAAGACAATCCAACTGAACTGATGACATCCCTAAAAAGAAGACTGCCTTCATTAGTTTATTTAAATTGAAAAGTAACAACAGGGGCCTCCCTGGTGGCACAACTGGTTAAGTCTCACAGCACTATGAAGCTATCCACAGCCCCTGCAGCAAGAGTTCTATCCCAGCCAGGGAGCTTCCCACATGGCACAGCAGACCTCTCCTGCCTCACCTGCTGCTCCCCTCCACAGTGTACGGTAGATCTGCCTGTTCTGCTCCCCACTCTGTCTCTGGTGAATCCTCTCACCACCCCATACCTCTGGCCTACACCCCAGTCCTTGCATGCATAAATAAATAAACCTTTTTAAAAAGTATCAAAATCTTCTTAGTTTAAGAGAAACAGAAAAAATAAGGAAGATGAGGGAAGGAATGGGAGGCATCATTTTATATAAGGTATTCAGTCATTAAGCATCAAAAGAACCTTACCTAGCTACAAGTTGCCATTACAACCATAAAACAACTTCTAATAAGAACTTAGTCTTTCTCTAGAATCACCCTGTGAGCTAATCTGATGATATATCTACATTTCAGACATAAAGAAATAAAGCAAACATATCTCAAAAATGACCACACCAGAAATACTAGAATCTCCCATTAATATGCTGTATTCAAAATAGTTTTAAAATTCAAGTCTTTCTCTAAACAGTCACTGCCAGTATGTTGTTTTATATTTAACAGCATTTCCCCAAGTATCAAATACTTAAGATAGCACAGCTTGAAGAAACTGTTCCTAATAGCAAAAAGTATTTCATCTGAAATCTCCAAGAATGAGCTTTCTGAGAAATAAGGGAACAAGTTTTTTGTTTTATTTTTGCTTACCTAACCACAAATGATTCAGTTAATGTCAGAGTGTCAGTATCTCTGTAACTTACTCTGTAAGCCATCAAGAAAAAAAAGCAAACCACAAAACCACCTAAAACGCATATTTGTAAGGACTAACAACTTATAGAATAGATATTTGCTAACCACATAAAGCAGACTGCAGCCCTGTCTGTATTTTGGTCTTGACACTAAATTCAAAATACAAAACTTGAGGCAAGAAGGAAGTGAGTTTCAAGAACAATATGAAAACCGCAGAACACAAATAATGAATGGAACTTGTAATCATATTTTCATACTTCGAAATTTTTGCACACAAAGAGAGGAGTATTTTAAGGCCACTTTAACCTTTCCCCCTCGGCCTGATTTTTGAAAGGAAGATCAAAGAAAATCAGTTTAAACTCACATGTTCCTCCCATTATGCAACACAGATTTAGACATTACACTTCAAAACCCCAGCCATTACTTCAGCACCACCAATCCAAATACCATTCCAGGGCTTTGAAGCAGCCCTAATGGTATCTTCCATTTGCAAGTAACACTTCTGTAGTCAAAAGATCTTACCCAGGGTAGATGTTAATGTAAAACCACTCAGACTACACAGACACAAACACCTGCAAGCAGACTGGAAGGTGTTCAGAAGTCAATGTAACACCATTACAGAGAGTGTCAGCCTAGCAGCTGTCATAAACACTTCATAATCACTCACACACAAAACTGGATCCCCTTTAACTTGCTATTTTGTGCTGAATACATGTCCAAGTGAAAAGAGAAAGAGAGAAAAGAGTGCTACTGATAAGTCAATCCTGGCTTATAGCCTTTTTCCACTTTCAAAAGACTTTGTCATATCATAGCTTATTAAGCCATCCAGGTATAATCCATTGATTGAAGATACCTTCACAATAGATATATTAACAAGGAGAAACTAACCATATTAAGTAGAAATCTAAGATTTTTCTTCTGGAAAGTAGGTATCATACTAACTTAAAAGGTTGACAAGTTGATAAAATATAACCAACTATGCACCAATGGTAGCTGGGAGTGGAACAACTGAGATTAATAGATAACGGGGGTATAAGTATATAATATGTAATGGTACAAGCTCTTTTGTAAATGCAAGGCAATTTCTAATAAAGTTAAAAATATAACTACCCTAAACCCAGAAATTCCACTACCAAAAACAGAGTACATCTTCTAAAATTATGTCCACAGAGGCTTTACATATCAGAAACACAAATGCACAACAAAAAGAATAACTAATCAAACTGTGATCTAGCCAGTCAGTGGAATAAACCATTGTAATAAAACCAAAAATAAAAGATACAAACTACTGCAACATGCAACAACATAGGTGAATCTAAAAAAATACCCTGAGCACCCCCCCCCAAAAAAAGACATAAAAATGACATACACGATACCTCTATTATGTGAAATTCAACACAGGCAAAACTAATCTGTGGTGAGAAGAGGGATTAATTTACATGGGGGTGAGAGAGAATATTGACTAAGAAAAGTGTTTTACATTTTGTTCCCCATAATGATTTCATTTATTTATGATACTTACAAACACATAAACATACAAGGGAAAAGTCATCAAACTATAGACTTCAAATCTGTGCATTTATGGAATGCATATCTTAATTTTTAAACAGATATCCATCATAACACCATGGTGCAAGCAGACAATGGAATATTATTCAGCAGTAAAAAGAAATGAGCTATTAAGCCATGAAAAGACACTGGGGAAACTTAAAATGCTTATCACTAAGTGAAAGAAGCCAATCTAAAATAGCTACACACAGCATGATTCCAACTATGCTATTCTGGGGAAGCAAAACTATACACAGCAGAAAGATCAGTAGCTGCCAGAGGTTGGGAAAGTAGCACAGAGGATTTTTAGAGCAGTGAAGTGGCAGAACACAGAAGATTTTTAAAAGGCAGTGATACCATAATAGCAGAGAGAGGTCATTTAACATTTGTCAAAACCCACAGAAAGTGCACCAACAGAAGTGAACACTAATATAAGCCATGGACTTAAGTGACAATGTGTCAGTGTAGATTTATCTTTTGAGCAAATCTATCATTCTGATACATAATGTTGATGGTGGGACATTCTGCATTTGTGGAGGCAGGAAAATTCTGTACTTTTTGTTCAATTTTGTTAGGAGCTTAAGTAAGGCTACTCTAGAATAAAATAATGCCTATTTTTTTAAGAGGTATCAAAGAAGCTGAGCTGGTTAAATGAACTTTAATTTTCTTCATCTCTAAGATGAGACTAACACCAACTAGTAAAATTGACAGGATAATAGACAATAATTAGCAATGTGTCTAAAAGAATGTGCTATTTTCTGATTATTCAAATGATTATGTTACTATTTATTACAGTTATGATCAAACTTTACTGAGTAGCACACAGGTCAAAATTCCTCCAGGTATTCCCATCACCACACAGAGGGCAGTAGTGCTCAATTTACAATTCATAGTCTCTGAGGTCAAGGTTTCTCGGCCTCAGCACTATTAACATTTTGGACTGGACAATTCTTTGTTGTGAGAGGCGTCCTGTACACTACAGGATGCTTAGCAGCATCTGTGAATGTTACTGACTATGCCAGTAGCAACTCCCAAAAAATGCAGACATAAGAAATGTCTGCAAACATATCCAAACGTCTCCGTGGGGGCAAAAATCACTCCCATTTGGGAAATACTAAGACTAACTGAAATCACACAGTGATGTCTCCTGCAAGCAGAAGATGATCTCTTCAAGGTAGTGCTTGGGTCTTTGTTACATTTTTATCTACTTATGCCTGGCAACAGCCCTAAAATATTTAGAGGAAGAATGAAGCTCTTAATGTCTGGGGACATTTATAATTATCACAATCTTTATGGTGGGGGTTTGCTTCAGGCATCTATTAGAGGTCAAAGATGTGACTTCATATCCTACAATATACAGGACAGCCCCCCAATAAGAGAAAGAATCATGTAGTCCAAAAGGTCAATAATGACAAGACTCTGATATTGTACTACAATTTATATAACATGTCACCTTTGGCAGAAGCTGGTAGGGGGTACACAGGACACTAAATATTCTCCAAGAGCCCCTGATTCTGCAATTACTTCAAAGTAAAAGTTTTTAAAAATCAATTAAAAAATAATCAAAAGCACCAAAGCAAAAAAACAGAGAGGACAAAAATTATCCACAGATACATGGTGTTAATGCAATTAAGTAGGGAAAAAAAATGGTCCTTTCAAGAAATAGTATTGTAAGTTAAGCACAAAAAAATTTCCAATGGATTATAAATCTATAGGTAAAAACAATCTTCTAAAAGAAAACACAAGCGAATGTCTGCATGAAGGTAGAATAAACAAGGATACAGAAAGCATTAACAATAAAGAAAACAAAATCTAAACCTGATTTCTTTCATCAAAAGACAACATTAACAAAGTGAAAAAAAAGCGTAAGAATGGTTATAAAGGACTATTGGGACAAATGATGAAATTAGAAAAGGGATTGTGGATCACATAATAGTACTGTAATCAAATTTAAATGTCCTGGTTTTGGTAAATTCTATGACTATGAAAGATAGTAAGTTCTTTCTTAGAAAACATATACTGAATTATTTATGGAAAGGGGGGTCTGCTTTCTCCAATTTATACATGGTTCACAAATATATACACAAATGAAAACATTAAGAAAGCAAAAAAGGGCAAAATATCTATAATTGTTAAATCTAGGTAATGGATAACAGGAGTTCCTTTACTAGCTATACAACATTCAGAAGTTTGAAACAAAATAAAAATCATTTTTAAAACCCTATAGTGAGACACTGACAAAAACCCACCAGAATGCTTAAAATTTAAAAGACTAGCAATGCTAACAGCTAATGAAAATGCAGAGCAAGTGAAACTTTCCTACATTGCTGGCAAGAGTACATACTGGTCAGAACAACTGTCTAGTGATATCTACTAACATTAAAATACACCTACACTATTGTGTGGGTCTGCTAATTCTTTTTTTTTTTTAAAGATTTATTTATTTATACATACAAGCCAGAGTCATGGGGCGGTGAGAGGGTTCACCAGATAAGAGTGGGGAACAGAACAGGCAGATCAGAAATACACTGCTGAGGGGAGCAGTGGGCGAGGCAGGAGAGGTCTGCGGCGCCATGTGGGATTCTCCCCGGCCGGGCATCGAACTCGCATCGCGCACTGCCGACAGCTCCACAGC